>JARHVA010000942.1:4105000-4153158 GCA_037957365.1 Torreya grandis | reverse complement strand
GGTCAGCAAGAAGTGTTTAATGGGATTGCAGGTGTACTGAATAGTCTATTCAATAGTTTGTCTTATAATTCTTATTTATTAATTCCTCCTAGCCTAAGTTATCTTCAAAACCCCATGCTTGAAACGTCGATGTGTGAGAGAATATTGTCATTGGATGAAGTGTATGTGCATACTTCTTCTTGGTTTTAAGTGCATGTCAAATGGTATGATTAGAGCATATATTTGGTGTATAACCTCCCATATATTAGATTTAATTTCATATATTATTATCCCTTTTCATCCCCCCAAGTTTTAGTAGTAGGATTGAGCTATAGTGATACATCAAGGGGAACTAGCCCCTAATCTAGAATTCCACCTCATATGTGGTGACCCACAGCCCTGAGATGGTTCCATTGTGCAACTTGAATGAGGAGAGACTTTTCATCTTCTTATTGGGTGAAATTTCGAGTGATAATAGGTATAACATATACCTAAGGACATATGACCTAAAATATGATCATAATCACTAAAAAATGTATTATTATTATAATGATGTTAGACTAAACCTATACATTACAAAGCTTATATTTTTATGTTATTATTTATAAGTCCTTTATAAGACTATACAATTTCTAATAATGTTTTATAATATTTTTAAAATATAAATATTGATTATGGTTGGAGTACTTAATAATAGAAGGGTCATGAACCTAAAAGTTTATTAAATAAACCATATTATGTTTTATACTACCTATGGTTTGGAATTTGAAAAAAAAAACTTAGGTCAGATCTAACCATTTATCAATTTAAATATAATAAAAGATTAAAATTTAAAAAATAAAATCTTAGGGTTTTAGTTTTTGACTTTTTTTGTTATCATAAGCTTGAGTGGCCAACCCTTGTATGTGAAACCCAATAAATTTTGGTTCTTGGTAATTAAAAGGATATTATAGTTTTGCATGGGTTATATGAAGAAATATAAAGTTTCATGGGAGCCTAGATTTATTGGAATTTTCATTTCAATGATATTAATTTTTTTGCAATAATGTAACTCAAAAAGGTTATTTTAGGCATAACTAATCTATTTTTAGATTGTATAGTATTAGCCATTTTGGCCTATGTAAAATTATTAAAAGGGTGAGGGTTTTTAAGAAAATACATACAATAAATTTTGTAAAAAGAAGTGGATATGGAAAAAGGTAAAACAAATACATTAGAGGTACATTGGAATCCTATTACTTGTCTTTAGTCCTTCATGCTTGCATTCATGTCATTTAAGAAAGAACACAATCTATTTCACTCTTTATCTTCTTTGAATCCATTATGAAGCAATCAATTTTATTTCTATTTTTCATGCATATGGCATTAATTTTAAAGATATATTTAATTATGAATTTATGATGTGTATTATGTTTGAAAAAAAGTGTGTGTGTGTGTATATATATATATATACATATATATATGTATATATATACATACATATATATATATACATACATATATATATATATATATGTATATGTATATATATATATATATATGTATGTATGTATGTATGTATGTATATATATATATATATATATATACATATATATATATATATATATATATATACATATATATATATATATATATATATATATATATATATTCAAGATTTAGATGCTCTATTTTATAGTTTTGAGGGTTTCCTCTTTAGTTTAAAAATTCATATGAGTTAAATATTTGTATAAATATTATAGGTAGGCATATACCATTAAACAAAGACCAGACCTATTACTTAGAGATAGAATGAGTTTTGATAAAATGGTTTTACCTTGATTTACCTTGAAACCAATAGTTTTGGAAGAAGAAAGTTAGTTTGTTAAGTAATATTATGCTTGGATGTTTTAATATTTGGTGTGAATAGTTATAAATGGATCCAAATATTATGGGCTATTTATTGACATTTATTTAAAGGAGCCTTTTTAATACTTTACATGTATACCATGGTGAAGTGTTGGATGTTTTTTTATTTGATTAGGTAAATGAGTAGGTTTTACAAGGATCCTACAACCTAATAGTTAAAAACGTATAAAAATATAGCAAAGTAAGCTCCAAGGGATAAAAAATAGACTACACCAAAACTATAGGAAGAGCAAACAAAAAACAAGAGTAGAAGCCTAGAAAAATGAGTAGAAAGATGGTATTACTCAAGGGTCGAGTGTCCTCCATGAGTTCCTTGCTAGGAGAATAATTCTCCACCTTGTCCTTTGAATTTTTATTGATGATTATTTATTGGTTCCTTTTACTCAGGCCCTCAACAGTGTTATTCAGGAATATCATCCTCATTTTCTTCCAAACCTCCTTTTGGGGGTCTTCTTAGGAGAGTTAGCTAGAGAAAGGGGTGTAAGTGAGGGTTTGGAAGTGTGCCAAATCACCACATTTTCCTCCCTCTACATATTGAGGGGTCCTCTAGATCATTTATCTATGCAAAGGCCTATATCACCTTCCAAACTTCTTTGTTAATTGAGTTACATTTCTTAATTAGGGTACCTAGACCAATACCTTCTTTGTGGATTTTATCATTAAATTTTTCTAATTGCCTTTTATTTTTCTAAAATGAATATGTCAGAATGGCCTTCCCCTTCCTTAAAAATTGTACCCCTTCCTCCTTTTCCAAGAAAGTGGGTTTAGGTTAGTCAATAATGAGTTGAATTGGGATGTCCTCTATGCAAATTTTAGTATTAGGGATTGCTAGGAAGTTACTGGGAGGAGGGTAGGGAAAACCAAAATTTAGGTCTTCATCAGGGGAGTCTTCCTCCATAAAAGAAACCCTCAATATATCTTCTTTCCCTCTCATGGTCTTCCCATGCTTGACTAATATAAATATGATCCCTTGATGAATTATGGCATTATCTTTGCTAATTTTTAATGTAAGGGTAGTGCTCTCAAGGGATTTCAATAGAAAAAATTGTAAATTAATTTTATAACCTTGGAAGTGATTTAATAAAAGGAAATGATGTGAAAATATGAGCATGAATTTACCTTCCAAATTTATGTACTTCATAATCTAGAGGTAGATGTCTAGTTAATTCCTTGATAAATCCATCCATGATAACCCCTTATTGTACATTTTTAGAACATCATTTGTTTACAAGAAATTTTACATCATCTCCAAATTTTTGGATTAATACTTGAAAGCCATCGAACCCTCACAAGACATAACTTCAACCTCCCCAATGAGATCCTCTATAATAAAATTTTTTATGCCTCTAATTTGCATAGTTTATTTTTTCCAGGCTAAGACAAAGTCTTTGGCAAGGTATTCATCATGTCTAGTGATATGTTGCATCTAATCAGTAATACCCCCTTACGTAAATTCCTTCACATTTTTTTTATCCCTAACCTTTATATAGGAGAGAAAATATAACCTATCCCTATCTCTTTCCATGATTCAAAAACCAATGTTTTGATTGTTTGAGTGTTGAGACAATTTTAGCATCTTATAGTTTTATCCACTATTTTTAGTGGGTTTGGGGTATAATTGAAATTCCATATCTCATATCATGTAATTAGTGTCCCATGTGTGTAAATGATGACTCAATATGAGTGTTAAGTCTTCATGGATGGGAGGATCTCTTACACATGTGTCCAACTCCACCACTTTATTAGACATGATTACTTCATTTTGAATGGATTTGATGACATGGTATGAGATGTGGCTAGTTTCATGCTAGATGGATAAAGAGGGAAGACCAACCCCTACATTGGCTAATAGGTTTGCCACCCCATTTCCATTAGAGTATGTATGGGTGATATAAGAGTCCCTTAAATTTATAAGTAGTCCCCTAACATCATCAATGAAGGATTTTATAGTTAGCAAGGGGATGGTCTTCCTAAAAAGAGCATTGAGGATGTTTAAGGAATTGCCTTCTATGATTAATCTATCCAATTTAATCTAAGTTTATATATGAATGCCCCAAATATCTACTTTAATTATACCATGTGATTGGTCTAAATCCCCATAGAACTAGCATAGGTAGAAACCATCTCCATAGAAGATTTTTGGATCACCCCTCCTCCACCAAATTGGGCCTACATTGCCTTTTGACACACCTTTATGTTTAGTGTCAACCAATCTCCCATCAGGGGGTTCCACTTAACTTGTTTTTGCAAAGTTTCTTTATTTAGAGAGACAACTTTATACTTCAAGTTCCACATTTTTAAGATAATGTGTTCCTTTACAGAGTTCAAAGTTTTGTATTTAGGGGTAAATTCCCTCTTATTCTCAATAATATCTTGATAGAGATGGGAAAAGACCATTTTAGTGTTTTGATTTTTATTAGAGAATATTCCATCATTATGGGCCTTCTAGATAACCCATAACCAGTGAGGGAGGGCCATGTGCCAAAGAAAAGAGAGGTAAATTTCCAAGGGGGATTATATTGGGTGATGATATCCAAAATGGAATTTGGTTTGACCTAGGATAGGCTACATCTATCCAAAAGCCAATCTAAGATACATGAAATGAAAGTATATATCAAAAAAATGTGGTAGACTAAATCCTTCACACTTCTATAAGGGGAACCTATTAGGTAGGATGAGGAATCCTTTATAAAGGTTATCCATAGTGATAATTTTATCCTAGGTGAATAACCAAAAACTAAATTTATCTTGGGTGCGAGGTGCTTGTATATGCACCTAAATATTCTCACCTTAATTATTCTAATTTATCCCCTCTATTCTAATACTATTCATTTATCTAATATCCCCACTCAACATTTCATCAATTACTAACCTTATTCTTCCTAATTTCTTAATTGATTCTCCTAAATCCTCATTATATTATTATAACCCCACTTATTCATTATTTAGGAAATTTAAATTTCTATGACCCACCTACCCACTTACTAAGCCTGTTCCTAGGCTTTCCTATACCCCTAGTCCCTAATCACCCACTTAATCCCTATCTAATCTCATACCTAATCCTAATTAATACCTAAGAGGATTATAGAATCCTCCAATTCTAGAATCCTCTCTAATTTAGCCTTGTCCCTTCTAAAAGCCTTTATTCTAGAGGATTTTAAGGAATTCTTAATTCCTTAGAACTTATTTGGAAATTTATCTCAATATCTCAACATTAAATATGATCCATTGATTTTACTTCTTATGGCTTATATAAGCAGGCCATTCTTCCATTAAAGGCAACTCATGAATCCATAAAATCTTCATGTACATATGATCAACTAGAAATCACAAGTATCCATTAAATCTAATAAATCCATACAATATCCATGTCAAATCCTTGAATCCATAATCCTTGATCATGCCAACATAATGTCAAAATTTCGATTCTATTACAATTCAAAATCAACAATCCATTTGAAGATATTAGAGGGAGGTTAGTTGAAATAAGGGATTGGTAAGATTCATCTTATTATTCTAATTTTGCTTCCATAATCTCTCCTACTAGGTAGTTTGATATTTTAGGTTTAAATTGAATAGTTTAATCCATTTGCTCAAAATTATTATTATATTTTGATGAACATGGTGGGATACTCTCCCAATTTAATCATTTTGCTTGTTAGTGGTATTTTTGATAGTTTATAGGGATAAATAAATCAAGAATAGGTGCTAGATTGTGTATAAATTTTCATGCATAGGTGAAATTCATGGTATTACCCTACAAGTCATGACATTGTAGTGATATATTTGCCCTAAGAGTTATGGTATTACACTAACCACCAAATATCAACCACTAAAAGTCTCTTTCCTTGGAAGGTTGTTATTCTTACACAATATTCCAAATTCACAAATCATGGTATTTATCTAGTAATAATTATATTGCCTCTTTAATTTATGGTTTTACAATAGGTCAAAAAACATAGTGGGAGGATCTAAGTTGTAATATCGCCACTCGTAAGTCATGGTATTGATATGCAAGTTATGATATTGTAGTTAGGCACTTTCTACAAAATCATGAATTTATAATTATGATATTATAGAAAAGTTGTGATGTCACCCTTTTTGGTTAAAGTATTGCATTGGTCTGACTATTTATCTATGATATTTTAGTATGAAGTTATGATTATACATTTATTTTTTGCATTCAATTTTGTCTCTTTTGAGTGCATTTTTATATTTTTTTAGTGATTTTTTAGTCATTCTAAGCCTCTTACATGGCCCAAATTGCCTTTAGCATCAGGGGTTCCACCCCTTGACTCTGCCCTATAATGCAATAGGGAGCACACCTAAAAAACTACCCCTAGACCTAATAAGGGGATCTTCCCCTACTATGGGATGCCACCCTCATACCCTCATGTCATGGACCTCTCACCGAAAGAAGTTATAGAGCATAAATGCAAATTTTCTTAGTGGTTTCTATTAGGTCTTATTGGTATAATATTATGTTTCTTGTAAGTATAAATATAGTGGATATTTTGGCATGATAACATCTTATTTGTAGGTCATATTTTGGTCTAACATATTATTTTATAGGTTGTACATTAAGAGTGCCAAATCAAACTACTAATCATTTTATTATAGGCCACATGTCAAAGACTTTTTGACATCTTAAAAATCATTTTACTTGTCTAAGATTTTTAATCATTTAATAAAATAGTCTAGATCATGTTGTATAATCTTTTATATTCTTATGTATTGTTTATATATCTCACATATAATTAATCTCTTTTTCATCTACCTATTTGTCACTCGGGGGCTATGGTGGTGTATGTTCTCCTCCCTGTATCCTTGTGGTGATTCATGGAGGATTAAAACCACTAATAAAGCCTCCCATTTTTATTTTCTAGGGGAAACATGATGTGGAATTAACACCCACACACTTGACATATTATTAGGGGGATAGTGATTGTATATTTCACCACCATGCACTAAACCACAATCCATGTTTTGATAGAGTATAAATATCAAGGACAACTATCATTAGGCTAAGTAGTTGACCCCATATAAGTCATATATGAAGGGGATACGTTAACTCTCTTAATTATGCATGAGATAACACCCTATATTGAATTGGGACCCATCATACCTAGTGTATATGGGGATGTATTTAGAGAGCCCATTCAACCTAGCATAAGACTTTGTGGCCATAATAGGCAACTTGTTGCTAGAGTCAAGATCAGCTCCTAAGTATCTGTCAAGTGTAAATGGGGTTGATAGGGTTTGGTAAATCTATTAATGGGTCACTAACCTACAACCTCACCCATGAAGTTATTATATGGTGTAATCATCAGGTTATACACCTTTGAGTCTACTAATCATAAGTTTTTGGCTCACTTAATTTGGTGAGTGTCATTCTAGACTAGTGTTGTTTGTGATCCAAGTCATCCTTTACCCAAACCTATATACACCTATCTAGGTATTCACATCTCATCACCTTATACATTATTGATTTATCATTATATCATTCTATACATCCTTATCATCATCTTATTTTATATATTGTCTTTACTTGTCTCATCCTATCTCCCATCACCCTTTTATATTCATCCCATCCTAGTATAGTCATATCCACCAATCATTGGCCGTACCCCCATCACCTACATATCCTAATCACATATTGTCATCCACACCTTGTCTTAATTTCACTTTATCCATAACCAATAATTTATCTTGATCTTGTCTTACCTAGTCCTAATCATAGTCTAACTCACATTTAACCAATTTACCCCATTATCCATACTAGTCATCTCATCAAGTTTGTAGTCATACATTGGTCCTCATCCACATTATAAAATAAATATTTTTATCAAGTTCCTCATGATTATATTTAATATGTCTAATAAATTTTGTGTCACCATCACATATCCTATCCACCCATTAATCCAATCATCATATCTTATTTGACTCAATCATCTTAGTCTTGAGCTAGTTTTAATCTAATCAATCCAGTCATAGTTAGTCTCTCAGGCTAATATATCCACTCATCTAATCTTATATGCTATCATAGATCACTTAATCAAATCAAATCTCAATCATCAAGGTCTAACTCATATCTTAAATTGGTCTACTTGATCGAATATCACATCACATCACATATCAAGTTAAACTTGAGATAGGACTAAGTCGGGCTTTTATCCAAATTTGGTCCACACATCCCATCTTCACCCCTTAGTATTTACTTCCATTCCCCCTCACCTATCGATTGGGGATGGAAAATCACATCATCCATACTTTCTCCCATCCTTATCTATGGAATCTAAAACAAATTTAATTAAACAATGCCTCATAGCCAATAGGGATATGTTCCTTTCTTGCCTCTTTGAGATGATCACTCCATGTCCTACATAATTTCACCCCATCCACCTAACATTACCTCTAGTCTTCACCCATCAAGATGAGTCCCATTCCAATCCTCTGTCCACTTGTCATAGCCAATCATCTACCCATTCTTACACTAGTAAAGGTAATCCAATCTTGGCCACCTTATTTACTACTAATCCAATCACCCAATCATGTCAAAAACCATCTGATCAAAAGCCTGATCCTTCCACATATAAGTCACAAAGTGAATATATCTCTTATACTTCTCTTCATATATCTATAGACACCCTCTTCCATCAACTTGTTACCACTAACATGATGGTTTATCCTCCCACATGAAATTTTAATCCCTCCAAGCCTAAGCCCTATTGGTATAAATATATCCAATAATTTTCATATCACTAAACCTAGGAACATACCATTAATTGATGTCATAATTTCCAAGACTATGTCTAAGACTTTATCGACCATGGTAACATTAAAATTGAGAATGAATAAAATGAGTCTACATAGTTGGGTGAACAAAATTAAGAACACCAAGATCTCATTCCCAATCATGATCAATCCCTTCCCTCTCTGAGCCAAGGTCAAGACACCAAGTCCATCTTCCATGGTCCCCCCATATTTGACAAATCATCCATCGAAGACAAGTCTATTTCTCATGCACCAAATCCTTTTATATCTCATGAGTCCTTCCATGGGCCTATCTTTCAATCCATCATTCCTACATCAACTCCCCATCATATACCATATCAAAGCCCTGATATTGAGAGTTCAATTATAGACAATGAATCTTCTAATATAATCATTATATCCAAGCTAACATCAAAAGTGTTATCTACATCAAGATCATGTTCAACACCAGTACCTAAATTATATTCCTCATTAGAAATATCATCCCTCATAGATATGGTAGTAGATGATAACTATGCCTACCTTTTTAAATATCTTTCTCATTTGAATGATAATAAATCACTATGCATATCTTTTGGTCCCAATTAGGATGATGAATTTATAACTAAGTTCTTTCAAACTTTATCTATCGAAGATTGTCATAATGAATCTGATCCTACAATGGAGGCATGAATTTTAGCTAGTCTTAGTGATTATTTTATTGATCTTGAGGAGATTTTATCTAATGTCAAAATTGGGTCTCTTAGGAACCCCTATTAAGACTATGCTTCTTCATCACCACTCATTTACCTCATCATACCATATCCTGCACCTTCATCTATCAAAGTCCCCTTTCTTCCCATCAATGATAATTTAATTACCACCCTATATAGGGATGAACAAGAACACACATCATTGGACTCTTCCTCGAGTAATATAACATGTGCCATAAATACAAAGGTCCAAGACCATATTCTAAAGGTCATAAATCATGATCAAATCACCTTTGATCCCATAAGTCAAAATCAATAAAATTCGAATCATCAACATAATAAAAAATAATATTTCTCTAATGAAGCCCAATATCAGGCACTAAGGGACCATTAAATTTAAAATAATCATCATCTATGAAGTTAAAAATCAATCTCCTCTGATAAATCACAAAATCAAGCACCAGGGGAAATCAAAGTTAAATCCAATCAGCATATCAAAATAATGTCAAAATCACTTGTAGTATGGCTGATAATACTTCAAATAATTAGATTAATGATGAACCATGAAGTCAAAGTGTCTTAGATCTCTAAAATCTCTTTTTTAAATGAGACTAATAAAATACATAATCTCCAACATTTCCAATAATGTGTGTGACTACTAGTCCCACTTCCCAAGAATCCATCACATTTTCCTCTCATTATCCTACCATCTATTCAAGTCTAGTACACATACATCTAAATCAAGATCTACTACAATCCATACCTCATATCACCCATATAGGTATCATTGTCTCTTGTGGGGGTGATGAAGATACCTAGCCTAGATATCTATAGGGGTCACAATCAAGAATCAATGAAAGACACAAGGGCATTAATACATCTAGTGGTGATAACATGATCCTAGTATCACCCATCTCTAAAACAAGTGTTGGCTAAGAATCATGAATTTTTCTTCATCATGCATATCGTACCCATATCTAATAAATTGAGATGCCCAAAATCTAAAAAGTTAAAAAAATAAAATAAAATAAAATGAAAAACCATTCATCTAATGGTGAAAACTAGTCTTCTAGAGCCTTGGGCAAGTACCATGATGAAAATTGGTTTTTGACATCATGGTAAAATAATATATTATATACATTTTACCTTAACACTTGGGGGGAAATCCATTATTTTCATCCATTAAACCCATCCATTGTTAATCTCATCCATATCGTATCCCTCAATCTATATCATGCATCCTATTGTGTCCCTCCTTTCATCTAGTATTGACCTTCAAAAATAAGTGGAAGATGTCTTAAGAAATATTTTGAAATCATCTTGGTGTATCCTCCAATAGAAACTTAGGTAACTAAATATCTAATTCCTTCATGATGTGGTCATTGGTGATCCCTAGTCACATTATTCCTTGGTCCTCATCCACATTTCTGCATCACCTCATCCTTTTATCATATCATCCATTATTCCATCCATCTTTATCCTAGTTTTTAGGCTTGGTATTCCCTTTTTAAGTAACCCCATTTGTATAATTTACATACATATCCCAAAAATCCTTAAAAATTGAAATATTCTAAAAACCCTAAAAATCATAAAATTTGAAAAAGCCAAAAATAATCCACAGTATCTTGTTTTATGCCTAATCCCCTTATCTCATCCATCTCCATGTATTTCATCTTTCATAATCACATCACCTATCCTCCTATTCTAAACTAGAGGTAGATCTAGTCTATATCAAGCTAGCATTGACCTAGTCTCACTTTCCCCTGATCAATCTTATGTCTCTCATCTAAACCTCCAAATCTTTATCCTAATCTAAATCCAATTCCCCATACTCAAATCCTCATTAAAGTCCCTTGCCTAGTTCAAAGTCCATATCCACATCCCTATCCTTACCTAAGTCTTAATCTTAATCATCATCATTAGTCTATTCCAAATCCAAGTCTATCCTAATTCCATAATCACATTATGATCACCCTAGTCTAGCCCATCACCCAATAACTCATCCCATCATTAGATAAGACATTGTGACATTGCATGTACATACTTGTGTGTGTCACTTGTCTACTCTTTATTTTTTAGCTTAATTTCATTTTCTTTTATCATTTATATGGTTTTCTTATGTTTTATTTATTTATCTACAGTCTTGCATCATGGAATGATATTAATTCACTAAATAAGTATAAATATAAAAATATATCACAATGATATGGAAATATAACAGAAAATATGAATAATAGATAAGCCAATTCGAGGGGGAAACCTCTCAAATGTTTGAAATAAGAAATGAATACTCTAATATGATCATGAAAAAATAACCCTACCTCTTATATATAGTCTATTAAGTCCATGAAAAACCCATAAGATGACTTACAAAGCATATGAATGCATAGATAAATGTAAAATAATATGCAAAAGGGTTGTGCAAGCTAGAAGTAGGCTACACATATCCTTAGACATACCAATGGTTAAGGGTATAGCATGCCCCTCCCCTTCAAATGACATTGTCCTCAACATTGAAGTAATCTCATATGTTATTTCATGAAGGATTCATCCTCCCAGGTAGCATCTTCAAAAGGTAGATTCTTCTATTTGATCAGATACTCTATAATTAGTCTGGATCATAGTTATTTAGTGCACATTTAAAGGACCACTTTAGGATCAATAATAAGCCTCCCTTCCTCATATAATTATAGTAAATAAATTTGAGTTGTAAACCTATGTCTAATGACCTTATTAAGGTGAGATACATAAAATATTGGATGAATGCGAGTGGATGGAGGAAAATCTAGCTTGTAGGCCACACTACAATTTTTTTTCAAGATCTATTATGGGCCATAATACTTAGGAGATAGCTTGTTATCATTTTTTTTTCCTTCAAGGACATTTGATGATATGGTTTCAAGTGAACAAAGACCCAATCACCAATTTAAAAATACTTCTCACTCCAATGTTGATCTGCCTATTGTTTCATGTGATTATGGGACACAACTAAATTTTCACGTAAACTAGAAAGGACTTCTTACTGATGTTGAAGGTGTTCCTCCATTGCACATGCCTTTGGGTGGGCCTTCAAGGGTGAAGTGAGGGATGGAGTATGGTATCCATACAATGTCATAAAAGGAGACATTTTAGATTAATTATGCACTAAATTATTATACTACCATTCAGCTAAGGGCAACCACTAAACCCATTTACCTTGTTTATTTGACACAAAGCAATGAAGGTACCCTTTCAAACACTTGTTGACTACCTTAGTTTGTCCATCATATTGAGGATGATAGGATGAACTATGAGTTAAATGGTTTCCCGAACATGAAAATAATTTTCTCTAAAACTTACTAGTGAATATGGGATATTGATCATTGATAATAATGTTGGGAGTACCATGTAATTTCTAAATTATATTGAGGAAGGCATAAGCTACTATACTAGCCACTAATGGTTGAAGTAAAGAAAAAATGAGAATAATTTGTGATTCTATCCATAACCATGATAACATTTCTACCTTTAAATCATTGTAACCTAGTAATGAAATCCATATATACCTCTTCCCATCGTTGACTAGAGATTTATAAGGGTTGTAAAAGACCTAGGGTTTTAATGGTTTCACCTTTATTTTTCTAACAAAACATACGTTCAAACACATATTTTTGTACATCCCCCTTGATTATTTTCTAAAAAAATCCTTCTTGACTCTATGATCAGTTTTCAAAAAACCCAAGTGACTGCCAAGTGGAGAAGCATGAAGTTCTTGAAGGATTTCTATTTGAGAAGAGATTTTTGACATAGATATAATCTATCTTTGTCCATAATGCATTCCCCTTCCATGTAAAATTTTCAATCCCATCTGAACCTTATTATAGATTATAAATCAATGCATGGGTAGGATGGTAATTCTCCCATTTATACCTTACTTTTTTGAGCCAGTATGCCTACTAAATGGTCATGGCATATAACAATGCCCCAACTAGTTTATATTGTCTGGATAGTGCATTAGCCACCACATTTTATTTTCCTTTATTGTAGACTATTTCAAAATCAAAACCTAACATTTTTTTCACCCATTTTTGTTTTTATTTATAGGATAACCATTATTCTAAAAAATATTTAAGGTTATCATGATTAGCCTTTACTTGAAAGTGATGACCTAATAGATAAGGTCTCCATTGTTTAAATGCATGTCAAATAGCCATCATCTCTTTCTCATAGATGGGTTTGAGCTGATTTTTACCATTTAATTGATGACTAAAAAATGCAATGGGACTACCCTCTTGCATGAGTACTACACCCATACCATATCCAAATCCATCATATTCAACCATAAACGTTTTATAAAAATCTAGAGTAGCCAATACTAGGGTGGTGTATAGAGACATTTTCAATTGCTCAAATGCCTTAGTAGCTATATCAGTCCACTAGAAAAAGTATTTATTAAATAAGGAAGTGACTAGTGTTGCAATACTACCATAGTGTTTGACAAACCAATGATAGTAACTAGTTATCCCAAAAAATCCCCTTAGTTGTTTAAGTGTCTTGGGAATATACCATTCCATGATGGCTTGGATTTTTTTAGGATCAACTTTTATTCCCTCATGTGATACAATATGACCCAAATATTCCACTTATCAAACTCAAAAATCGCATTTGGATGGTTTAGCATACAACTAGTGTTACTCAAGAACTGAGAGTGCTTGTTTCACGTGCTAAAAGTGGTCTTCCCAATTTTTGCTATAAATAGGATGTCATCAAAAAACATAAGTATAAAATTTCTCAAAAATGGCCTAAAAATATATTCATCAAACTCTAAAAAGTGGATAGTGCATTGGTGGGACCAAAAGGCATGACCAAAAATTTGTAATGGCCTTTATGAGCATGAAAGGTTGTTTTAGGAATGTCCTCCTCATAGATCTGGATTTGATGATATCCAGATTGAAGATCTAATTTGGTAAAATAAACAGTACCATGTAATTAATCTAACAAATCATCAATTATAGGAATAGGAAACTTATCTTTTATAGTGAACTTACTGAGCTCTCTATAATCTAGGCACATCCTCTAAGTTTCATCTTTCTTTTGGACCATGACTACTGGAGAAAAATATTCACTTTAGCTATGGCAAATGGTTCCTACCTCCAACAACTCTTGAACCATTTTTTAATTTCACTCTTTTAGGCATAAGGATATCTATATAGTATGATGTTTGGTGGTATACTTCCAAGAATGATTCTAATGGCATGATCATGGGTATGGCTAAGAGGAATACCTTTTAGCATGGGTCCAAAAAAAAAAATTCATCCAATATTTTTTGGAAATTAGGACGGGAAGACTCAGTTTGTTGAACATCAATGGAAAACAAGTGCACCATAAATGATTTATTACATTTTTTTAGAATCTTGTTCATATGATGTGAACTAATCACTTATGGATATTTACATATTAATCCTCATTCATTCGGGCAACAATTTAGATGACAATTCGGGTGATGGGTCTACCCCAATTGATGGTGGAACTTCTGGGAGCCATAACTTTTGCACCGTAGCTCCAATTGACTCACCATTTGACACCATTGAAAAGATAATAATGAGGGGAATATCATGAGATGGCATTGAGATTCACTCAATGAATTTTGAACCCATAAAATCCAAAGGAAGTGTACCAAACTTCAATTTTAGTATGCAGTCCAAAAATAGTAAGTTTCTAAAAATAGTAATTCCTCAAATTCTGTATTATTGTAAATCATGGAAGTCAAACCAATTTATCTCCCTCGAGATTGGTGACATTCCAAATCCTCCCCATACATTCAAAACATGTATAAATGAAGATTTAACCTGAAATGGAAAATAGACATCTCTTCTCAGAGATAAGCATATATTTGGGTCTACAAATTTGATCAATAAAACATCTCTTCTCAGAGATAGCATTATTTGAATTATTTTGTTCTTGTTTCTTGAATTATCTTTCAACCAAAGATTTTAATTTTTGGATTAGTGGTATCTGATTAGTTTGTCTTTAGAGTGTATGATCCCAAGAATGAGGTTAGATTATAGGAAGCTTGGGTGGAAAATCAAACCAACAGACTATCCACCTATTTGCTCCAAATGACTTCAAATGGTGGACAACACCAAGACATCTGATCCTTTCAAAGAAATGGTGAATTAAACCCTCCAACAATATCAAGCATAGATGCTACAACAATTCACTCAAATTCTCTAATAAATCTCAATGGGAAATTCAAGATCCTCATCTACACCTGCACATCCTTTCAATGCCCCAACACCTTTCAAGGTTCAGGTAAATTTTGATATCCCTACATTTGAAGGAAAAATCAATGCTGATGTAGTAAAAAATTGGTTGGATCAATTTTCATCTTATTTTTCTATAAATAAATTCACTAATAAAGAGAAGATTACTTTTGCTCTTCTTAAAGCATCATTACCTGTCAAAAATTGGTGGGAAGTGTACAAAAAAGAGATTCAGTGCAGATCATATTGGCCTTGAGATAGAACCTACTTGGGATGATTTCATAGAAGCTGTGAAGGAAGAATATTACCCATTAGAGCATATGATGATCTGTATATAGAGTGGCCACAACTTCATCAAGGTAAGGAACAATCTGTTTAAGATTAAATTGATATTTTTCATTCTCTATCTACAAGATTAGGCATCCAAGAAAGTGAGAAACACAAGGTTTTCAAATATCATGGTGGACTACAATGGTACATATAGGGAGAAATGGAACTCTTCAATTTAGAAACCCTTGGTGAGTCATACAAGTTTGTAGTGAAGATTGAGCAGAAGCATGGAAGAAAGAATATGAAGAGTCAGCCTTCAAAATGGAGAAGTGACAAAGAAGGTCAAACATGAGACCAAAATTGGAATCAAAAGGAAGGAAAGGCTAGGAAATGGTGTGATTATCACAAATCTGGAACTCACTCCAAAGAAGAATGTCGAGCCATCAAGTCCTTGCTCTTTGAGTCACAATCCTTGACATCTATTGTTATGCCTCATATAGACCCTGCAGTTGAAGAGGATGAAGAAGAGATTATAGATGCTAAGCCTAAAGCCATTGTTGCTTCATCACAGACCCATGAGGAGAGGCTAGATGACAAGGAAAGGTTGTTTCACTCTATGTTATGGGTGAAAGGTAAGCCTTTGCATTTCATTCTTGATAGTGGAACTCAAAAGAATTTAATCTCTGCTAATGTTGGGAAAAGCCTAAATCTATCCATGAAGTCTCACCCAAAGCCATATAGTATTGGATGGTTGAGTCCAAGGAGAAACCTTTGTGTCACCCACCAATGTCTTCTCTCATATGCAATAAAACCTTTCCAAGATGAGGTCTTATGTGATGTGGTAAATCTAGATGTTTGTGATGTACTCTTTGGTTAGCCATTCATGTATGATTGACATGGCATTTATGAATCAATAACTAGAAGGATCAATCTCACTCTTAGAACATGGTGCTATAGGGTACCAGAGGTACCACCTTCTACATCTGTCTCTTGGATTAGTGCCAAGAAATTTGTTCTCATGGTGGTCAAGCCACAAGAATCCAAAAGGGTTGATGTTATAGCCCTGACTACACAAATAACACAATAATAGAAGAAAATAGATAT
Organism: Torreya grandis; assembly: GCA_037957365.1. Lineage (NCBI taxonomy): Eukaryota > Viridiplantae > Streptophyta > Pinopsida > Cupressales > Taxaceae > Torreya > Torreya grandis. The sequence continues at coordinate 4,136,189 of JARHVA010000942.1, read as the reverse complement.
TGAGATGAAGAAGTTCACGGCCTTCCATCCACAGACTGATGGTCAGATAGAAATGGTGAACAATTGGGCCCTGCATAGTTTTATAAATCATAGTCCCTTCCAAGTATGTATCAGGAATAAAATTGAAGCACAAAAACCACACATGATGAAAAATCTTAATGCAATGGGGACCATTAATTCTCAAGGAGGGAGGAATGATCTGGGCAATAATTCAAATGACAATTTGGGTGATGGGTCCACCCCAATTGATGACAGAACTTTCAGGAGCCATAACTTTTGCACTGTAGCTCCAATTGACTCATTGTTTGAACCGTTGGAAAGATAATAATGAGGGGAACATCGTGAGATGCCAATGAAGTTTGAAACCTTAAAATATAATGTAAGTGTCCCAAATTTCAATTTTAGTAGTGCAGTCTAAAAATAGTAATTCCTTGAATTCTATATTGTTGTAAATCATGGAAGTCAAACCAATTTATCTCCCTCAAGATTGGTGACCTTCCACATCCTCCCCACACCTTAAAAAAATGTATAAATGAAAATGTAACCCAAAATGGAAAACAAACATCTCTTCTTAGACATAAGCATATATTTGGGTCTACAAATTTGATCAATAAAACATCTCTTCTCAAAGATAGCATTATTTGAATTATTTTGTTCTTGTTTCTTGAATTATCTTTCAACCAAAGCTTTTAAGTTTTGGATAAGTTGTATCAGATTAGTTTATCTTTAAAGTGTATGATCCCAAGAATGAGGTCAGATTACAGGAAGCTTGGGTGGAAAATCAAACCAGCAGACTATCCATCTATTCGCTCTAAATGACTTCAAATGGTGGACAACACTGAGACATCCGATCCTTTCAAGGAAATGGTGAATGAAGCCCTCCAACAACAACAAGTGTAGATGTTACAACAATTCACTCAAATTTTCCAACAAATTTTGATGGAAAATTTTGGCTTCTCATCTACACCCACACATCTTTTTAGTTCCCCAACACCCTTCAAGGTTCAAGTGAATTTTTATATCCCTACATTTCAAGGGAAAATCAATGCTAATGTAGTAGAAAATTGGTTGGATCAATTGTCATCTTATTTTTTTATAAATAAATTCATTGATAAAGAGAAGATTACTTTTGCTCTTCTGAAAGCATCATTGTCTATCAAAAATTGGTGGGAAGTGTAAAAAAAAGAGATTTACTGTAGATGATATTGGCCTTGAGATAGAACCAAATTCGGATGATTTCATAGAAGCTGTGAAGAAAGAATACTACCCCATTGGAGCATATGATGATCTATATATAGAGTGGCAACAACTTTGACAAGGTAAGGAACAATTTGTTCAAGATTACACTGATATTTTTCATTCTCTATCTACAAGATTGGGCCTCCAAGAAAGTGAGAAACATGAGGTTCTCAAATATAATGGTAGACTACAATGGTACATATGGGGAGAAATGGAACTCTTCAATTTGGAAACCCTTGGTGAGGCATACAAGTTCACCATGAAGATTGAGTAGAAGCATGGAAGAATGAATATGAAGATTCAGCCTTCAAAATGGAGAAGTGACAAAGAAGGTCAAACATGATGCCAAAATTTGAATCAAAAGGAAGGAAAGGCTAGGAAATGGTGTGATTATAACAAATCTGGAACTCACTCCAAAGAAGAATGTCGAACCATCAAGTCCCTGCTTTCTGAGTCACAATCTTTGACATCTACTACTCTACCTCATACAAACCTTGGAGTTGAAGAGGTTGAAGAAGAGATTATATATGTTGAGCCTGAAGCCATTTTTGCTTCATCACAGACCCATGAGGAGAGGCTAGATGACAAGGAAATGTTGTTTTACTCAATGTTATAGGTGAAAGGTAAGCCTCTGCATTTCATTCTTGATAGTGGAACTCAAAAGAATTTAATCTTTGCTAATGTTGTGAAAAGCATAGATCTATCCATGAAGCCTAACCCAAAGCCATATAGTATTGGATGGTTGAGTCCAAGGAGAAACCTTCGTGTTACCCACCAATGTCTTCTCTCATATGCAATAAAACTTTTCCAAGATGAGGTCTTATGTGATGTGGTAAAGCTAGATGTTTGTGATGTACTCTTTGGTTAACCATTCATGTATGATCGACATGGCATATATGAATCAAGAACTCAAAGGATCACTCTCACTCTTGGAACACAGTGCTATAGGGTACCAGAGGTACCACCTTCTACATCTATCTCTCTAATTAGTGCCAAAAAAATTGTTCTCATGGTGGTCAAGCCACAAGAATCCAAAAGGGTTGATGTTACAGCCTTGACTACATAAACAACACAAAAATAGAAGAAAATAGATACCGAGATGAAGAAGTTCATGACCGTTCATCCACAAACCGATGGTTAGATGAAAATGGTGAACAATCAGGCCCTGCATAGTTCTATAAATCATAGTCCCTTCCAAGTATGCATCAGGAATAAAATTGAAACACAAATACAATAATTGATGAAAAATATTAATGCAATGGGGACCATTACTTCTCAAGGAGGGAGGAATTATCTAGGCAATAATTCAGATGACAATTTAGGTGATGGGTCCATCCCAATTGATGACAGAACTTCTGGGAGCCATAATGTTTTCACCATAGCTCTAATTGACTCACCGTTTGAATTGTTGGAAAGCTAATAATGAGGGGAACATCATGAGAGGGAATTGAGCTCTGCTCAATGAATTTTAACCCCATAAAATCCAACTAAAGTGTCCCAAATTTTAATTTTAATAGTGCAGTCTAAAAATAGTAAGTTTCTAAAAATAGTAATTCCTTGAATTTTGTATTGTTGTAAATCATGGAAGTCCAACCACTTTATCTCCCTTGAGATTGGTGACCTTCCACATCCTCCCCAAAATTTAAAAACATTTATAAATGAAGATGTAACCTGAAATGGAAAATACATATCTCTTATAAGAGATAAGCATATATTTGGGTCTACAAATTTGATCAATAAAACATCTCTTCTCAGAGATAGAATTATTTGAATTTTTTTGTTCTCATTTCTTTAATTATCTTTCAACCAAATATTTCAATTTTTGGATCAGTGGTATTAGAGTGGTTTGTCTTTAGAGTGTATGATCCCAAGAATGAGGTTAGATTACAGGAAGCTTGGGTGGAAAATCAAACCAGTAGACTATCCACCTATTCACTCCAAATGACTTCAAATGGTTGACAACACCAAGACATCCAATCCTTTCAAGGAAATGGTGAATGAATCCCTCTAACAATAGCAAGCGTAGATTTTACAACAATTCACTCAAATTCTCCAACAAATCTTGATTGGAAATTCCGGCTCCTCATTTGCACCCGCACATCCTTTCAATGCCCCAACACCCTTCAAAGTTCAAGTGAATTTTGATATCCCTAAATTTGAAAGAAAAATCAATGTTGATGCAGTATAAAATTGGTTGGATCAATTATCATCTTATTTTTTTGTAAATAAATTCACCGATAAAGAGAAGATTACTTTTGCTCTTCTTAAAGCATCATTGCCTATCAAAAATTGGTGGGAAGTGTACAAAAAAGAGATTTAGTGTAGATGATATTGGCCTTGAGACAAAACCTACTTGGGATGATTTCATAGATGCTGTGAAGGAAGAATGCTATCCCATTGGAGCATATGACGATCTGTATATAGAGTGGAAACAACTTTGCCAAGGTAAGGAATAATCTATTCAGGATTACACTTATATTTTTCATTCTCTATCTACAAGATTGGGCATCCAAGAAAGTGAGAAACACAAAGTTCTCAAATATTGTAGTGGACTACAATGGTACATAAGGGGAGAAATAGAACTCTTCACTTTGGAAACCCTTGGTGAGGTGTACAAGTTTGTAGTGAAGATTGAGTAGAAGCATGGAAGAATGAATATGAAAAGTCAGCCTTCAAAATTGAGAAGTGACAAAGAAGGTCAAACATGAGACCAAAATTGGAATCAAAAGGAAGGAAAGGCTGGGAAATGGTGTGATTATGACAAATTTGGAACTCACTCAAAAGAAGAATGTTGAGCCATCAAGTCCCTACTTTCTAAGTCACAATCCTTGACATCTACTGCTCTACCTCATACAGACCCTATAGTTTAAGAGGTTGAAGAAGAGATTATAGATGTTGAGCCTGAAGCCATTGTTGCTTCATCATAGACCCATGAAAAGAGGCTAGATGACAAGGAAAGGTTGTTTCACTCTAAGTTATGGGTGAAAGGTAAGCCTCTGCATTTCATTCTTGATAGTGGAAGTCAAAAGAATTTAATCTCTACTAATGTTGTGAAAAGCCTAAATCTATCCATGAAGTCTCACCCAAAGCCATACAATATTGGATGGTTGAGTCTAGGGAGAAACCTTTGTGTCACCCACCAATGTCTTCTCTCATATGCAATAAAACCTTTCCAAGATGAGGTCTTATGTGATGTGGTAAATCTAGATGTTTTTGATGTACTCTTTGGTCATCCATTCATGTATGATCGACATGGCATCTATGAATCAAGAACTCGAAGGATCACTCTCACTCTTGGAACATAGTGCTACAGGGTACTAGAGGTACCACCTTCTACATCTGTCTCTCTAATTAGTGCCAAGAAATTTGTTCTCATGGTGGTCAAGCCACAAGAATCTAAAAGGGTTGATTTTACAGCCCTGACTACAAAAAAAACACAACAAAAAAATAAAATAGATATCAAGCTGATGAAATTCATAGCCTTCTATCCACAGACTGATGGTTAAATAGAAATGATGAACAATTGGGCCCTGCACAGTTCTATAAATCATAGTCCCTTCCAAGTATGCATCAAGAATAAAATTGAAGCACAAATACCACACTTGATGACAAATATTAATGCAATGGGGACTCTTGCTTCTAAATGAGGGAGGAATGATCTAGGAAATAATTCATATGACAATTCGGGTGATGGGTCCACCCCAATTGATGACGGAACTTCTGCGAGCCATAACTTTTGCACCGTAGCTTGAATCGACTCACCATTTGAACCATTAAAAAGATAATAATGAGAGTAATGTCATGGGATGACATTGAGATCTGCTTAGTGAAGTTTAACCACCTAAAATTCAATGGAAGTGTCCCAAATTTCAATTTTAGTAGTGTAGTCTAAAAATAGTAAGTTTCCAAAAATAGTAATTCCTCAAATTTTGTATTGTTGTAAATAGTGGAAGTCAAACCAATTTATCTCCATCAAGATTTGTGACCTTACACATCCTCCCCACACCTTCAAAACATTTATAAATGAAGATGAATCTGAAATGGAAAATAGACATCTCTTCTTAGAGATAAGCATATATTTGGGTCTACAAAGTTGATCAATAAAACATCTCTTCTCAGAGATAGCATTATTTGAATTATTTTTTTCTTATTTCTTGAATAATATTTCAACCAAAGCTTTTGAATTTTGGATTAGTGGTATCAGATCAGTTTGTCTTTAGAGTGTATGATCCCAAAAATGAGGTCAAATTACAACAAGCTTGGGTGGAAAATCAAACCAACATATTATCCACCTATTCACTCCAAATGACTTCAAATGGTGGACAACAAGGAGACATCTGATCTATTTAAGGAAATGGTGAATGAAGCCCTCCAACAATAGTAAGAATAGATGCTACAAAAATTCACTCAAATTCTCTAGCAAATCTTGATGGGAAATTCTAGCTCCTCATCTACACCCGCACATCCTTTCAGTGCCCAGACACCCTTCAAGGTTCAAGTGAATTTTGATATCCCTATATTTGAAGGCAAAATCAATGCTGATGTAGTAGAAAATTGGTTGGATCAATTGTCATCTTATTTTTCTATAAATAAATTCATCGATAAAGAGAAGATTACTTTTGCTCTTCTGAAAGCATCATTGCCTATCAAAAATTGGTGGGAAGTGTACAAAAAGAGATTCAGTGAAGATGATATTGGCCTTGAGACAGAACCTACTTGAGATGATTTCATAGATGTGAAGGAAGAATACTACCCCATTAGATCATATGATGATCTGTATATAGAGTGGCAACAACTTCTCCAAAGTAAGGACCAATCTGTTCAAGATTACACTGATATTTTTCATTCTCTATCTACAAGATTGGGCATCCAAGAAAGTGAGAAACACAAGGTTATCAAATATCATGGCAGAGTATAATGGTACATATGGGGAGAAATGGAACTCTTCAATTTGGATACCCTTGGTAAGGTGTACAAGTTTGCAATGAAGATTGAGTAGAAGCATGGAAGAATGAATATGAAGAGTCAGCCTTCAAAATGGAGAAGTGACAAAGAAGGTCAAACATGAGGCCAAAATTGGAATCAAAAGGAAGGAAAGGTTGGGAAATGGTGTGATTATGACAAATTTGGAACTCACTCCAAAGAAGAATGTTGAGCCATCAAGTCCCTACATTCTGAGTCACAATCCTCAACATCTACTGGCCTACCTCATACGGACCCTGTAGTTGAAAATGTTGAAGAAGAGATTATAGATGCTGAGCTTGAAGCCATTGTTACTTCATCATAGACCCATGAGGAGAGGCTAGATGACAAGGAAAGGTTGTTTCACTCTAAGTTATGGGTGAAAGGTAAGCCTTTGCATTTCATTCTTGAAAGTGGAAGTCAAAAGAATTTAATCTCTGTTATTATTGTGAAAAGCTTAAATTTGTCCATGAAGCCTCACCCAAAGCCATACAGTATTGGATTGTTGAATCTAGGGAGAAACCTTCATGTCACCCACCAATGTCTTCTCTCAAATGCAATAAAACCTTTCCAAGATGAGGTCTTATGTGATGTGGTGAATCTAGATGTTTGTGATGTACTCTTTGGTCAGCCATTCATGTATGATCAACATGACATCTATGAATCAAGAACTCGAAGGATCACTCTCACTCTTGGAACACGGTGTTATAGGGTACCAGAGGTACCACCTTCTACATCTATCTCTCTGATTAGTGCCAAGAAATTTTTTCTCATGGTGGTCAAGCCACAAGAATCCAAAAGAGTTGATGTTACAGCCTTGACTACAAAAACAACACAACAATAGAATGAAATAGACACTAAGATGAAGAAGTTCATGGCCTTCCATCCACATACCAATGGTCAGACAAAAATGGTGAACAATCAGGCCCTGCACAGTTCTATAAATCACAATCCCTTCCAAGTATGCATGAAGAATAAAATTGAAGCACAAATACCACACTTGATGACAAATATTAATGCAATGGGGACCATTGCTTCTCAAGGAGGGAGGAATGATCCAGGCAATAATTTAGATGACAATTCGGGTGATGGGTCCACCCCAATTGATGATGGAACTTCTGAGAGCCATAACTTTTGCACCGTACCTCCAATTGACTCACCGTTTGAACCGTTGGAAAGAAAATAATGAGAGGAACATCATGAGATGGCATTGATATATTCTCAATTAATTTTGACCAACTAAAACCCAATGAAAGTGTCTTAAATTTTAATTTTAATAGTGTAGTCTAAAAATAGTAAGTTACTAAAAATGGTAATTCCTCGAATTTTGTATTGTTGTAAATCATGGAAGTCAAACCAATTCATCTCCCTCGAGATTGTTGACCTTCCACATCCTCCCCACACCTTAAAAACATGTATAAATGAATATGTAACCCAAAATGGAAATCAGACATCTCTTCTCAGAGATAAACATATGTTTGGGTCTACAAATTTGATCAATAAAACATCTCTTCTCAGAGATAGCATTATTTGAATTATTTTGTTTTTATTTATTGAATTATATTTCAACCAAAGCTTTTAGGTTTTGGATCAGTGGTATTAGAGAGGTTTGTCTTTAGAGTGTATGATCCCAAGAATGAGGTTAGATTAAGGACTTGGGTGGAAAATCAAACCAGCAGACTATCCACCTATTTGCTCTAAACGACTTCAAATAGCGGACAACACTGAGACATCTGATCCTTTTAAGGAAATGGTGAATGAAGCCCTCCAACAATAACAAGAACAGATGCTACAATAATTCATTCAAATTCACCAACAAATCTTGATGGGAAATATTGGCTGTTCATCTGCACTTGCACATCCTTTCAGTGCCCCAACACCCTTCAAGGTTCAGGTGAATTTTGATATCCCGACATTTGAAGGCAAAATCAATGCCGATGCAGTAGAAAATTGGTTGAATCAATTGTCATCTTATTTTTTTATAAATAAATTCACCGATAAAGAGAAGATTACTTTTGCTCTTCTGAAATCATCATTGCCTATCAAAAATTGGTGGGAAGTGTATAAAAAGATGTTGAGTTGTGGAGCTAAAAGCTTCACTAATATGCAAATGTGGAGGTTGATGATGATATTGGCCTTGAGATAGAACCTACTTGGGATGATTTCATAGAAGCTGTGAAGGAAGAATACTACCCCATTGGAGCATATGATGATCTGTATATAGAGTGGCAACAACTTCACCAAGGTAAGGAACAATTTGTTCAAGATTACACTGATATTTTTCATTCTCTATCTGCAATATTGGGCATCAAAGAAAGTGAGAAACATAAGGTCCTCAAATATCATGGTGGACTATAATGGTACATATGGGGAGAAATGGAACTCTTCAATTTGGAAACACTTGGTGAGGTGTACAAGTTCACAGTGAAGATTGAGTAGAAACATGGAAGAATGAATACAAAGAGTCAGTCTTCAAAATGGAGAAGTGACAAAGAAGGTCAAACACGAGGCCAAAATTGGAATCAAAAGGAAGGAAAGGTTGAGAAATGGTGTGATTATCACAAATCTAGAACTCACTCCAAAGAAGAATATCGAGCCATCAAGTCCCTGCTTTCTAAGTCACAATCCTCGACATCTATTGCTCTGCCTCATATAGACCCTACAGTTGAAGAGGTTGAAGAAGAGAATATAGATGCTGAGCCTGAAGCCATTGTTGTTCCATCACAGACCAATGAGGAGAGGCTAGATGACAAGGAAAGGTTGATTCATTCTAAGTTATGGGTGAATAGGTAAGCCTCTGCATTTCATTCTTGATAGTGGAAGTCAAAAGAATTTAATCTCTACTAATGTTGTGAAAAGCCTAAATCTGTCCATGAAGCCTCAACCAAAGCCATACAGTATTGTATGGTTGAGTCTAGGGAGAAACCTTCGTGTCACCCACCAATTTCTTCCCTCATATGCAATAAAATCTTTCCAAGATGAGGTCTTATGTGATGTGGTAAATCTAGATGTTTATGATGTACTCTTTGGTTAGCCATTCATGTATGATCAACATGGCATCTATGAATCAAGAACTCAAAGGATCCCTCTCACTCTTGGAACATGGTGCTACAGGGTACTAGAGGTACCACCTTCTACAACTATCTCTTTGATTAGTGCCAAGAAATTTGTGGTCATGGTCGTCAAGCCACAGGAATCCAAGAGGGTTGATGTTATAGACCCTGAATACACAAACAACACAACAATAGAAGAAAATAAATACCAAGCTGAAGAATTTCACGGCCTTCCATCCACAGACTGATGGTTAGACAAAAATGGTGAACAATCAGGTCTTGCACAGTTCTATGAATCATAGTCCCTTTCAAGTATGCATCAGGAATAAAATTGATGAAAAAATAACACACTTGATGACAAATCTTAATGTAGTGGGGACTGTTGCTTCTCAAGGATGGAGGAATCATCTGGGTAATAATTCAGATGACAATTCGGGTGATGGGTCCACCCCAATTGATGACAAAACTTTTGGGAGCCATAACTTTTGCACTGTAGCTCCAATTGACTCACTGTTTGAACCATTGGAAAGCTAATAATGAGAGGAAAGTTGTGAGATGGAATTGAAGCTATTGATCGATGAAGTTTGACCCCCTAAAACCTAATGGAAGTGTCCCAAATTTCAATTTTAATAGTGTAGTCTAAAAATAGTAAGTTACTAAAAATAGTAATTCTTCAAATTCTATATTGTTGTAAATCGTGGAAGTCGAACCAATTCATCTCCCTCAAGATTGGTGACCTTCCACATCCTCCCCACACCTTAAAAACATGTATAAATGAAAATTTAACCCAAAATGTAAAATCATACATCTCTTTTTAGAGATAAGCATATGTTTGGGTCTACAAATTTGATCAATAAAACATCTCTTCTCAGTGATAACATTATTTGAATTGTTTTGTTCTTATTTTTTGAATTATATTTCAACCAAAGCTTTCAAGTTTTGGATCAGTGGTATCAGAGTGGTTTGTCTTTAGAGTGTATGATCCCAAGAATGAGGTCAGATTACAGGAAGCTTGGGTGGAAAATTAAACTAGTAGACTATCCACATATTCACTCCAAACGACTTCAAATGGTGGACAACACCGAGACATCCGATCCTTTTAAGGAAATGGTGAATGAAGCCCTCCAACAATAGTAAGCACAGATGCTACAACAATTCACTCAAATTCTCTAACAAATCTCGATGGAAAATTTTGGCTCCTCATCTGCACCTGCACATCCTTTCAGTGCCCCAACACCCTTCAAGGTTCAGCTGAATTTTGATATCCCTATGTTTGAAGGCAAAATCAATGTTGATGCAGTAAAAAATTGGTTGGATCAATTGTCATCTTATTTTTCTGTAAATAAATTCATCGATAAAGAGAAGATTACTTTTGCTCTTCTAAAAGCATCATTGCCTATCAAAAATTAGTGGGAAGTGTACAAAAAGAGATTCAGTGCAGATGATATTGGCCTTGAGATAGAACCTACTTGGGATGATTTCATAGAAGTTGTGAAGGAAGAATACTACCCCATTGGAGCATATGATGATCTGTATATAGAGTGGCAAAAACTTCACCAAGGTAAGGAACAATCTATTCAAGATTACACTGATATTTTTCATTCTCTATCTACAATATTGGGCATCCAAGAAAGTGAGAAACACAAGGTTCTCAAATATCGTGGTGGACTACAATGGTACATATGGGGAGAAATGGAACTCTTCAATTTGGAAACCCTTGGTGAGGTGTACAAGTTCATAGTGAAGATTGAGTAGAAGCATGGAAGAATGAATACAAAGAGTCAGTCTTCAAAATGGAGAAGTGACAAAGAAGGTCAAACACGAGGCCAAAATTAGAATCAAAAGGAAGGAAAGGCTGGGAAATGGTGTGATTATCACAAATCTGGAACTCACTCCAAAGAAGAATGTCGAGCCATCAAGTCCCTACTTTTTGAGTCACAATCCTTGACATCTATTGCTTTGCCTCATACAGACCCTACAGTTGAAGAGGTTGAAGAAGAGATTATAGATGCTGAGCCTGAAGCCATTGTTGCTTCATCACAGACCCATGAGGAGAGGCTAGATGACAAGGAAAGGTTGTTTCACTCTAAGTTATGGGTGAAAGGTAAGCCTCTGTATTTCATTCTTGATAGTGGAAGTCAAAAGAATTTAATCTCTGCTAATGTTGTGAAAATCCTAAATCTATCCATGAAGCCTCACCCAAAGCCATACAGTATTGGATGGTTGAGTCTAGGGAGAATCCTTCGTGTCACCCACCAATGTCTTCTCTCATATGCAATAAAACCTTTCCAAGATGAGGTCTTATGTGATGTGGTAAATCTAGATGTTTGTGATGTACTCTTTGGTCAGCCATTCATGTATGATCGACATGGCATCTATGAATCAAGAACATGAAGGATCACTCTCACTCTTGGAACATGGTGCTATAGGGTACCAGAGGTACCACCTTCTACATCTGTCTCTCTGATTAGTGCCAAGAAATCTATGTCTCATGGTGGTCAAGCCACAAGAATCCAAAAGGGTTGATGTTATAGCCCTGACTACACAAAAAACACAACAACATAAAGAAAATAGATACCGAGCTGAAGAAGTTCATGGCCTTCCATCCACAGACTAATGGTTAGATAGAAATGGTGAACAATCGGGCCCTGCACAGTTCTATAAATCACAGTCCCTTCCAAGTATGCATCAGGAATAAAATTAAAGCACAAATACCACACTTGATGAAAAATATTAATGCAATGGGTACCATTGCTTCTCAAAAAGGGAGGAATGATCTGGGCAATAATTCAAATGATAATTCGGGTGATGGGTCCACCCCAATTGATGATAGAACTTCTGGGAGCCATAACTTTTGCACCGTAGCTCCAATTGACTCACCATTTGAATCATTGGAAAGATAATAATAATGAGGGGATTGTCATGAGATGGTGTTGATATCTACTCAATAAAGTTTGGCCCCCTAAAATCCAATGTAAGTGTCCCAAATTTCAATTTTAGTAGTGCAGTCTATAAATAGTAAGTTTTTAAAAATATTAATTCCTCGAATTTTGTATTGTTGTAAATCATGGAAGTCAAACCAATTTATCTCCCTCAAGATTCGTGACCTTCCACATCTTCCCCATGCCTTATAAATATGTATAAATTAAGATGTAACCTAAAATGGAAAATAGACATCTCTTCTTAGAGATAAGCATATATTTGGGTCTACAAATTTGATCAATAAAACATCTCTTCTCAGAGATAGTATTATTTGAATTGTTTTGTTCTTGTTTCTTGAATTATATTTCAACCAAAGCTTTCAATTTATGATCACTCATAGTTTCAATGACCTACCTTTAGATAAAAAATGAATGAGCATATCTTGGAAATTCATCTCAATAGTACCCAATGTGGTGAACCATTGAAATCCCAAAATAATGTCAATCCCACCCATAGGAATAGAAAACATAGAAGAATATAGAAAATAGTCCCCCATTTATAACTTAATAATATGGAATTTTATATAATTATTAACTATACCACCATCTACAATCATGGCTAAAAATTCTAGGGCTAGGTAGATGAAATAATTCAAATGACTATCCAACTTACTGATGATGAAATTATGTGTTGTACCTGAGTCAATCAACACTATGACATTTTATTTCTTAATTAAACCCACACCTTAAGATTCTTAGGAGTATAAATACCTACAAGGACATGGTAAGAGATAGTAGGTTGAAAATCTACAACTTCATCCTTGAGTCCTTCAAAATGCTCACTAGATGTCTCCTCGTCTTTTTCATCTTTGATAGTCCCTTCAATGTAAAATAAATTATTTTTCATACGTCGATGACCTTTGCTCCATGTGATATCATAACCATAACACAACCCTTTGACACACTTCTCCTTGATTTGTTGTAGTGTCAATCTGGAGGTTGAGGTAATGATTAAGTTGGTAAGGTGCATTCCCAACTAGTAGTAAAAGGATGATGTTTGATCATCTCTTTTTCTTCTACTAAGCATGCCATTGGTAGAGCTTCTAATATGGTTGTGGGGTTAAACATATGAACCTCTAATTGAATATTATCTTTTAGTCCACCCAAAAAAAGGTCAGTCAGATTTGTCTTACTGATATCCTCCACACATAAGGATATATTCTAAAATTGATGAATATAATCCTTCATTATTCCTATTTTTCATAGTTTGGCTAACTAATTAAATTATTTTTTAGAAACATTATCTGAATAGTGATACATCATTTCACAAAAAAATACCAACCATGTAATAGGATCACCAATCTTCATATTTTTGGCATAAAACCAATGATACCAAATGAATGGCTCAAGTTATAGATACAAATATGCCATGACCACATTTTGAGAGCTAGGAGTTTGGTGTAGATCAAATAGATTTTAAATTTGAGTGATTTGAGTGAGAGGATCTTTACCATCAAACTTGTGCAAATGCACTTTTGGCATCATTGGTTTTACCCCCATATTGGTAGAGTTAGTATTGAGAGGAGGACCAGAAGGAAAAAGTGGAGGGTTGTTCAGTGGTAAATGAGATGGAATGGTAGCCAATTGTGTCATGATCTACTGTAATTGATTATTCATGACATTAAGCTCTCCTTGCATTAATTATATTTAATTTTGGACTTTCACATCCTTTTACATTAGGCCATATATATTTGAATGAATTTGAGAAACCATATCAGATGATTTAAAATCCATGGCATCCCTTAAAATATTTTTAGGGGTGTCTTTCCCTTTCCCTTGTTCATGGGTGTTAGGACCAACCATATGAAGGCTTGATTATAAACCTTATTTTATCCCATTGACCCAACTTTGAACATGAATTTTTCTAAATATGTTGACATAAATATCAAACCATAGACCCAAACTAATTTTTTCCAAGTTTTCCAAAAATGTAAATAAGTTTTAAAAATTATACAAATTGTGCGCTATGGATCAAATTTATGAAAAACACTAAAATGGTGATAAATTTTTAAAAACTAATCCAAATAAGATAAAATTTTAATATAATCTTATTTTAATGATTTATCAACTCCACTAAAAAAATGTAGATAAATTAGCAACTATTTGTGATATATATTAAAATTTCAAGATCTAGGGTTTTTTTAATCTAATTATGGTCCAAATTGATGCTCTAATAGCACTTGGAATGATATTAATTCACCAAATAAGTAAAAATAAAATAATATATAATAATTATATGAAAATATATCAAAAAATATGAATAATAAATAAGCCACTTTGAGGGGGAAACCTCCCAAATGTTTTGAATAAGAAATGAATACTCTGATATGATGATGAACAAATAACCCTACCTCCTATAAATAGTCTACCAAGGACATATAAAACCCATAGGCTAACCCACTAAGAATATGGATGCATAGATAAATGTAAAAAAATATGTAAAAGGTTATTCAAGACACAAGTAGCCTATACATATCCTTAAACACACCAATAGTTAAGGGCAGAGCACATTGTGTCTCTTTTTATCTATTAGGAATTGAATGAGGATGTTATGAGGTCACCAAAGCTACAAAAATGCTTATAAGTGCCATTGATGATGAAAATTTTGATATTTACCCACTCACTTTGGTGTAATGTCCTCTTGATCATACTTATATCATGGGGCATACGGCCAAGGGCTATATTTAATAGATTTCTTAGACTATGATGAACCTTAGGAGAGCTATGATGGCTTGATCATCTACACCCCCATCATTTATCTAATTGGTTGTATACATTAATCTAAAATCCATTGTTTAATCATCAATGATCTAACCTCTCATAATTTATCCTAGTCCATCCTCTATCTAATCACTAACATGTCTAATCATCATCATCATTTATCCTCTAGTCAGAATTACATTAGACTGAGGTCTTTTCATACTATGTAGGTATCACTTGGTCAATTTTAAGTGCCTAAGGATAGCTTGACCATTCTCACCTTTTTCCTCATCATTCATCAGCACATATATCTAATCATTCATCATCCTCAAGTCTTACATCAATCAAATATTTGATCTATAATATCAATCATTAATATATTGGTCTATTGATCACACACCATCTCTATAATCATCTCCTTTAATATTTTTGTCAATAACCTACACCTATCGATTTGGATTGATAAATCACATCTATATTTTCTTACATCGGTCCTCCATTAGTTTATGGTTCCTCCTTCAATTGGGGTATGATATAAACTATAACTTTATCATCACATTATGGCTCATTGAGTTGATGAAATATAGTATTTTGGTCTCTCAATCCCATTATTCTTCTTTTCACACATTTATCATATCTCTCAATTTCAGTATTAATCTACACTAATAATCCATCTTATAAAATCCTTGTCTTATCCTAGTCTATAACTCTCCTTGGCATGTATCTTTGCCTAGGATATGTTGAATTATTATGGCCTTTTGTCTTATCATCATCATGTTATGATTGATTCCCCTTTGGGATGTGTTGACAATCATAGCATAGTAATTTTCACTCCATGTGCATATATCTTTACCAGGGGCATCATCAATTTGTAGCTCTCTACTCAATTTGAATTCATACTCCATCTCACATATTTCCTCCCATTCCCTCATCTAATCATCACATTTCACCCCTCATTTCCTCTTTTCAGTGGCCATCCATCTCATTCTTCCATGCATATCCCCTCAAGGGGGAATCATATCCTCTAACATAATTTAGTAACATTCACCTATGAAATGGTTTTCTTTAAAATATCATTACTCCTTCCACTTTATACACTTGCAATGCCCTTTGAAAGAGGGGTAAAATTTATGCACCTAAATCTACTTGCCTTAATTATTCTAATTAATACCACTAATTTATCCCCTCTATCCTAATCCTGCTCATTTATCTAATATCTCCCCTCAATATTTTCTCATTTACTAACCTTATTATTCTCCACTCATTCATTAATTCTCCTTAATCCTCATTATCTTATCCTAGCCCTACTTATTCATTATTTGAGAATTTTAAATTCTCATGACCCACCTACTAAGCCTATTACTAGGCTCTCCTTCATACCTAGTCCCTAATCACCCACCTAATCCCTATATAATCCCATACCTAATCCTAATTAATCCCTAAGAGGATACTAGAATCCTCCAATTATATAATCTTCTCTAACTTATCCTTCTCCCTCTAGAAGCCTCTATTCTAGAGGCTTCCAAGGAATTTTTAATTCCTTGTAAATTCCTTAGAAATTGATCTCAATAGCTTAAGATTAAATATGATCCATTTATTTTCCCTCCTATTTATTATATAAACAAGCCACTCCTCCATTGAAGGCAACTCATGAATCTATAAATATTCATGTCCATATGATCAACAAATAATCACAATCATCCATTGAATCTAAGAAATCCATACAATCTCCATGTCAAATCCTTAAATCCATAATCCTTTATCATGCCAAAATAATTTAAAATTTTTGAGTCTATTGCAATCCAAAATCAACAATCCACTTTAATATCTTTGAGGGAGGCTAGTTGAAGCAAGGGATTGTTAAGATTCATCTTATTATTCTGATTTTGCTTCCATAATCTCTCCTACTAGGTAGTTTGATATTTTGGGTTTAAATTACATAATTTAATCAATTTGATAAAAATTCCTACTACAACTTGATCCAAAGGATCTTATAATTATCCCATTTTCTCTCCAAACACATATTAGTAAGGACCCAGAAGTTATTGCATAATTCCCACTATCTTTGGTTGACCAAAGGAGATAGTCATCCTTAGGTAAGATAAGAATATGGATTTGAATAAGCAAGAAGTTGAGATATTGGACAAATTTTTCAATGTTATTGATTTAAATGGATAAAACATTCCATGTTTTTGAATCATTGGTCCATTCCCAGTAATCTTTCACATTATTACCCCATCTATCCTTAAAGGTCTATAGAATATTAATCTAGTTGCTTTCAGAGATAAGGGGGAGATGGAAATCTAGGAGTCATACCAAAAGTTAATTTTTCTCCATTTCTAATTTGCCATCTGATGTCTTTCCTTAATATATTTCTACAACTAGTAATGGCCTTATATAATTCAAACCCATCATTGGGGCCTTCCTCCCATAGAAAATTATCTTCCTCATTTCCTTCTAAATATTTAGCTCTGACAATCCTAGTCCACTGTTTCTCTTCCTTAAAAAAATTCCATCCTTTTTTGGCAAGGAGATCATAATTCATGTTTTTGATCCATCTGAGGCCAAGTTCCCCATTAGCCTTTTGGAGGTAAGTTTTTTCTCATGAACTATATGATATTTGAAATAGTACTCAACACCTCTCCATAGAAAATTTCTTTGAATTTGTTCAATCTTATATGCCACTTTTCTATGTACATGAAATATTGACAGGATGTAAATAGGGATACTTTGAATTGAATTTTTAAGTAGTTGGAATTTGTTATCTTGGGTGAGTAAATGGCCTTTCCAATATGGCAAATTCCTCTTTAGTCTATCAATGAGTGGGTTATATAATTTAAGAAACATTCTTTCATTGAAAAGGGGTATCCCTAGATAGGTTGATGGAAGTTAGCTCACCTGACAATTCCCAATGGTTATAAGTTTCTTCTGTATCAAAACTAGAATGTTGATAAAAAAGATAGATCTCTTTCAAAAGTTAATACATTGATTAGACACTTTCTCATAGTTTCATAAGATGAGATTAAGATATTAGGCTTATTTTATTAAGGTTTCCCCAAGGAGGATCATATCAT
Source organism: Torreya grandis (assembly GCA_037957365.1). NCBI lineage: Eukaryota > Viridiplantae > Streptophyta > Pinopsida > Cupressales > Taxaceae > Torreya > Torreya grandis. Next base: position 4,118,180 of record JARHVA010000942.1, on the reverse strand, counting down.
CGGTGAATTATTCATGATTAATGAAATTGGTATTGTGGGCCACCTTGATGTCTTTGATATGCCTTTGTGACTTTTACTTTTATAGTTTCATCCCCATAATATGATAAAGCGATAAGGAGATAAAGGGTCTCCTTGTATTAACCCTCTAGTATTGGAAAAATATCCTTTGGGGTCACTATTTATTAGTATGTAAAATTTTGTCATTGATATGTAGCTAAGGATGATTTTTCTGACCTTCAATTTAAAACCCAATCTCTTAAATTCTTTGATGAGGAATCTCCATGAGATTCTATCATAAGATGTATTCATGTCGAGTTTGACCATCATGCCCTACCTTAAATAATTATAGATTGAGTGAACTGCCTCATATACCATTATGATATCATTAGTAATTTGTCTTCCTATGACAAAATCTCTCTATTATTCACTGATCACTTTGTCTAGCAATGGTTGAGTTCTTTTAACCAATAAAACCAAGAAAATATTATATATGGAGTTACATAAACTTAGGGTTTGTAAGTCTTGAAGATTTTTTGCCGCATGTTTCTTTGGTATTAGGACCAAAAGGTGTTATTAATTTATTTTATAATGGATCCTATTCTAAATAATTCACTCACAACTGCTTCAACTTCCATATGTATGATGTCCTAGAATGTTTGAAAGAAAAATTGGGTAAAATAATTGGGATTGGGAGCCTTGAATCCTTCCATCACAAAAATCTCCCCTTTATTATTAATGATATTGTGAGTTTATAATCACTAATGAGTGATATTTTGATGTTTAATGTTGTGACTATAATCTTTTGAATTTTTCCTTTCTTACTTATGATGTCATCATTTATAATATTTGAATCTCTCTTCTCAAGACAATCATAAAGTGTTGATTAGTGATTGGATCAGTCTTACATATATAATAGGGATATAAACCACTAATTTAAAATAATACTATTACCTTCAATGTATCCTTAAATTATTTCATATAATAATATGGTTTTTAACTTTTTTGTGGGCCTTGTGTTTATATATTTTTTAATTTGATGTACATGCTTTAAAATTTGATGCAAGAGCATCACATAGAAAGTCATTTTAATATATAGTTTGATCAATTTTTGGATTTTTATAATTTATTGTAAGTCATATGATGTATAATGTGGTGATTACATAGGTTATAGGTCTTATATTAGCTCCAAATTTGAATCTGAGCTCATTTGGTAGTTTCCTACCAAAACTCCCATTTAAAATTTTGAATACTTTTTGAAACTATTAGTGAATTTTGCTTATTTTTGTGAGATTATAATTATGTAATTTAATGTGGAAAAGGGTATATGAGTTTTATATATATATATATATATATATATATATATATATATATATATATATATATATATATATATAATATTGAAAAAATTTCACCCTTTTTTTAATGTATATTATGCCTTAATCTTTGGTTAAGACTCAACCAAATCTTGAAGTCAAGAAGTGACATGTAGTGGAAGGAACCAAGAATCAGTTAGAGATATTTTAGGAGTTCAAAATGTGTGAAATGGTTGGAATAGAGTTTAATTATAAGTGAAATAGGTGGAGAGATTCAAGATAGATAATAATAGATCAAGAATTGAGTGATCTCTTCCTGCATTAAAAATTTTGTGTATGACTATTTTAAGTGTAATAACATCAATGAAAAAAAGAATGTTTTAAGAGTGTAATTATGGACTACCAGTGATTATTCATATTTGATAAATCTAAATTATTTTATTATTTTAATAGACTATATTAGTGTTACTAATATACAGGTTTAAGTTACCATCCACAAGCTTTGAAGGCCCTATTTTTGTCATAGTCAAGAACAAAGAGAGTAGAGGTGCCTTTTGTGTTAATTTAGATGTTTTGGATGATGGTAAAGTGCTAAGGAGTCTCTATTTTTTAAAGGAATTTTTTTTAATGTTAATAATGGTCTAAAAGTTCTATATTTAACTCAAAACTCCAAATAAGTTGACAAATCCTAAGAGTAGGCACAAAATTTTATAAATTTGCATTTAATAATCTTGTATTGATTGCTCATAAATAACTAGATATTTATTAAGGTAAATCAATGTTGGGTAGACCTAATATAAGTATAGGAAAGATTAAAAGTGTTAAATAATTTAATTTAGGTCATTTTATCACCTCTTTTGTTGTGTCAAACTTGTGCAAACCTAAACTAGGGTTTTCATCTTACAACTTGAATAACTATTATTCCCACTATACAAAACTATTAAAACTTGGTAATATAAGGCAATTTAATATGATATATAATTTTTTGGTGGTTTTTAGTAGGTATAGTATCTTATATCATGGTAACTAGGACTATGTCAATGTATTGACCTTATAGAGGCCTAATTAGCAGAAAGGCTTTGAGAATTAGTGGACTTCCCTTAATATTTTTAATTTGAAACTTTGTGTGGAGTAGTAAGGGGATAATGACTATATAAAAATAGTATAAATTTGTATTGAACCCTTGTGTATTATTTAAACCAACTATATTTGTGATTTTTAAGGGATATATGAAACTACACCTTACTATAGATACTTGCATTTGAACTTTAAACTCTCTCCCTCAGCATAAAATTGGTATCAAAGTAGGTTTTATATCTAAAGGAGGCTTGGGGTAAGGTGAGACTCTTTGAGATCAAGTGAAATTAGATTTTTTATTGTTCAGTTGAGTTGAGAATAAAAAATTCCACCTAGAAGGAACCCAAGAGGAGGTGGAAGAGTAGTTATTGAAATGAGATATGCAATATTTGAGGATTTGAGAAACTTGAGGATGAGTTTTGATGCAAGGCTTATAGTAGTAGAGGAAAATTAGAGAAGAGGATTTGTAATAGGGTAGATTAGTGACAAATAAGAAGAAACCACTAGCTCAATATGAGGAATAAGAAGTTGAAGAGCATGAGGAAGAAGGAATTGATAGACTTTTGAAAGGAGTCATGGGACATGAATCAAAACCAAATATTGAACTTCACACTTATGTAGGCAGCCTAGATGGAGAGGAACTCATTGATTAGATTATAGAGTTAGATAGATATTTTCATTATGAGAATTTACCAAATGAGAACAAGGTAAAATTTGTTTTCATAAAACTAAAAGGACATGCATCCCTTTAGCAGAATTATGTACATGATGAAAAGAGAAATAAATGCAAATCCAAGATCATATTTGAGATAGGATGGTAGAAAAATTGAAGGCTAAATTTTAGACTAGTCAATATCATAGAAACCTCTTCAATAAATTTTATAATTTTAAGGAAAAAGAGATAGATGTTGAGTATAATGATGAGTTTTAAAAGTTAAAAATTAGATCAAGACATGTAAAAGAGAATATGGATAAGATTGCTAGATATCTTAATGAGTTAAGGTATAATATTCAAGATGAACTCAACTTAGTAAGTTAAAGGACACTTGAGGAATGTTATCAATATGATTTTAAGGTATAATAAAAATTAAATGTAAGGAAAACTCAACAAAATAGGGGTAGGGGTAGAATATATAGAGGTATAGGTCAATAAGGAGGAAGAGGCACATCTCAAAGAATAAATTCAGAACCAAATACCTCTCAAGAACATTCATCTAATTCCATAGGTGTATTAAGAGGAAGGAGACATTATTTAAGAGGAGGATACACACAAAGATGAATATGATTCAGTATATTCACTAGTAAGTGTTTCAAATACAATAAATTTATAGTTCATAGATTTTGGGAGTGTCCAAAGAATTCTCCATCTAGAAGCTCTAGAATTGAAAGTAGAAATCAAGTATTCTAAAAAAGATAAGAGAGTGTGGATTATCCATATCATTTATAATAACCATAAGTTTATTATTTATTGATGAGGAGAGTGATAATTAAAAACACCCAAGGAGAAAGAGCCTGCCTAAAGAAAGCCACTATTCAAGACAACTTGTAAATGCCAAGGTAAGTGCTACAAATTGTTGATTGATTTGGGTAGTATAGATAATCTAGTGTCATTATATATGGTATAAAAGTTTGACTAAAATTTAATACCACATAAAAACCCTTTTAAGGTATCATGGATTTATAAATGTTATGAAGTTTTTGTGAATGAACTATGTTGGGTAGATTTTTAGATTGGAGGATACAAATATAAGGCTCTATGTGACATATTTCCAATGGATGTGTGACATGTGCTCTTATGGAGGTCTTGAAAATATGATATAAATACTTATCATGATGGAAGGAATAATCTTTACACCTTTGAGAAGGATTAAATAATCCATACACTACTGAATTTAAAAGAAGAAGATAATATACAAGGGACCAATGCAAGTGTTATGATGGTGAGTGAGAAAGAGTTATTAAATGTTATGAAAGAGGAAGAGATATGTTTTAGAGTGGTCATTAGACCAAGTAATATTATATCAACCACCAAGTTTAATGAGTTACCTCAAGAGGTGAAAAATAAATTGGATGAATTTGATGATATTGTTATGGATGAACTGCCTAATGAACTGCCACCTGTTAAGAGCATTAGTCACCATATTGACTTTGTACCAAGTGAAATTTTTCATAAAAAATCTACCTATAATATGAATACTAAATATAATGTATATATTAAGAAGAAAATACAAGACCTCTTGGATAAAGGATTGATCAAAGAAAGAAAGGAGCTAAGAGAATGTGCACAACTCTAGACTAATTAACAAGATAACCATAAGGTATAAATTTGCTCTTCCAATAATTGAATATTTGATGTATTGATTGAGTGGTTATAAATATTTCTATAAGATGGATATCAAGAGTGGTTATCATTAGATAATGATAAGAAAAAGAGATGAATGGAAAACTACCTTTAAGATAAAATAGGGGTTGTATGAGTGGTTTATTATACCATTTGGTCTAACTAATTTGCCAAACACATTCATGAGACTCATGAATGAATTTTTAAATCCTTTCATTGGTAAGTTTATTATTATATATTTGGATGACATATTGATTTACAAACTAATAAAAGAAGATCATCTTCATCACCTAAGGATGGTGATGTAAAGTTTACAAAAGGATAAGTTATTGATTAACCTTAATAAATATTTTTTTATGAAGATAAATTAGGTATATCATGGTTTTGTGATCTCTCAAGGTATTTTGAGTATGGATAAAGATAAGGTGAAATCCATAATTGATTGGCCAAATCCTAAGACAACCTATGAGGTAAGAATATTCCATGGTTAGATAGATTTTATAGGAAGTTTATTAGAAATTTTAGTGGGATTTGGACACCCATTATTAAAATTATAATAGGGGATAAAAAGAGATTTTTTTGTATTGATATTGGTGAGATAAATTTTCATTTTTTGAAGAAGATAATCACATAACAACTTATGTTGACTCTTCCTAATTTTAACAAAGTTTTTCAAGTTGAGTATGATTCAAGTAGGGTGAACATTGGAGATGTCATAAGTCAAGAGGGTATACCTATAGCATAATTCAATGATAAGTTAAATGAGGCCAAGAAAAATTATTCTAGCTATGATATAAAACCTTATGATATGGTTCAAGTCTTGAGGAAGTGGAGACACTATCTAATCCTAAAGGAGTCTATTATATTCATATATAATCATGCACTTAAGCTCATAAATAGTCAACCCAAGCTCAATCAAAGGTATATCAAGTGGGTGGAGTACTTGCAAAACTTCACTTTTGTCATCAAGCATATAAAAATCCAAACTAACAAGGTAGAAGATGCTTTAAGTACAAGGGTTTTACTCATAAGATAAAATAAGATTGAGAGTGCAGGAATAGATTCACTTAAGGAGCTGCATGAAACTGATTTAGACTTATAAGAAGCATATGAGGCTTGCCAGTAGCCAAATACTAGAAATAGAGAGCCTTAGATGGAGTACATGATACATGATTTTTTTTGCTCAAGGAAGTTTATATTTGTGTACCAAGGAGTGCCATGAGAGAGAATTTGATCAATAAAAAATATTATGGGAGTTTATCAAGTCATTTTAGTCTTGAAAAGACCTTGGTTTAGCTAAGGAGTCATTATTATTGGCCTATAATGCAAACATATGTAAGGAAATTTGTATAATGATGTAAGATATGCCAATTTTCCAAAGGAAAGAGAATTAATGCATGTCATTATCAGAATTTACTAGTTTCAAATAGACCTTGGGACTCCATTAGCATGGATTTTATCATAGGATTACCAAGAAATCAAAGAGGGAATGACTCCATTTTCATAGTTGTTGATAGATTTTCCAAGATGGCCCATTTCATACCTTACAAGGTAACTAATGATGATACTCATGTGGCTAATTTTTTTTACAAGGAGGTGATTATATTTCATGGAATTCCATTCAATATTATATTAGATAAAGACACCAAATTTGTTGGGAACATTTTGGAGGACTGTATGGAAGAAACTAGGAACAAACATGAACTTTAGCTCACCTTACCACCCTCAAATAGATGGATAAATTGAGGTGGTGAATATAATTTTGGGTAATTTACCAAGGTGTCTAACAAGGGATAGTCCTAAATAATGGGACTTAGTATTATCACAAGAAAAATTTTCCTACAATGACTTGCCTAATAGAATCATAGGAAAGAGTCCATTCAAATTTATGTATGGTATGCACCAAAGAGGAGTCTTTGAGATAAGATACCTAGGTAAGATGGATAAAATAAGTGTTGAGGGAGAAGAGTTTACTGTTTATATGCAAGAGGTAAATGAGAAAGTTAAGAAGAAATTGGAATCAAGTGTGGAAAAGTATAAAAATTATATAGATATTAAGAAGAGAGAAGTTAGTTTTTAGTTTAAGGACATGGTGTTATCTAATTTAAGGAAGAAAAGGTTTCCAAATGTGATTATAACAAACTAAAAATGAATAAGATGGGCCCTGACAAGGTCATTAGGAATTCCTCCAATAATTAATATGAGATATAATTACCTAGTGGTGTGGGAATATCTCGCATATTCAATGTTTTAGGCTTGTATCCATTCAAATAATTAGTTGACATTGAGAAACTAGATGGAAATGAAGAAACAATAGTCCAACAATGGGTAGATCAATTGGTATAAGCAAAGAAAGAAAAACTTAAACTCATCTTGGACAAGAATGTTATTAAAATAACTAGAGGCAAGAAGTAGTACAATAATTGCTGAAGTGGAAACATCATACTATATAGGATTTCACTTGGATGACTAAATGAAACATCATCAAACATGGAGGTACTCTTAAATACCTCAGGAAAAGAAGTTCATGATTAAATTTTTTGATCCTAGGGAGTATAATGTAGGAGCATCACCTAGGAAGTCATTTTGATGCATATTTTGAACAATTTTTGGATTTTTATAGTTTATTTCAAGCCATATGATGTATATTATATACTCTAAATAGGTTATATATCTTAAATTAGCTCCAAATTTGAATGTTTTTTTGAGGTTATAATGATGTAATTTAATGTGTAAAATTTTATATGAGGTATATATATTATATTTAAATGTTTTTCACCCCTTTTTCAATGTATACTATGCTTTAAGCTTGGTTAAGACTCAACCAAAGCTTGAAGTCAAGAAGTGGCATGCGTGGGAAGAAACTAAGATTAATTTATAGATATTTTAGGAGTTTAAAATGTGTGGGATGGTTAGAGGATAGTATAATTAAAAGGTATATATGTGGAGATTTTAAATATAGATAAGAATATATCAAGAATTGAAAGAACCCTTCTTGTATTAAAAATTATGTGTATGACTATTTTAAGTGTAATAACATCAATGAATCAAAGAATATTTTAAGAGTGTAATTATGGAATATAAATTATTATTGGTATGAGATAAATATGTATTATTGTATTATTTTAATATATTGGATTATTTTTACTAATATATAGTTTTAAGTCACCATCCACAAGCTTTGAAGGCCCTATTTTTGTCACAATCAAGAACAAAGAGAGCAGAGGCACCTTTTGAGTTCATTTAGATGTTTTGGATGATGAGAATGTGTTAAGGAGTCTCTAATGTGTGAGTTAAATATTTTTTATCCTTAATAATAGTCTTAAAGTTCTATATTGAACTCAGACCTCCATACAAGTTGACATAGTCCTAAGACTAGGCATAAAATTCTACAAATTTGCATTTAAAGGTCTTGTAGTGATTGCTCATGCATAGATAGATATTTCTTATATTTGTGTACCAAGGAGTGCCATGAGAGATAATTTGATCAATAAAAAACATTATGGGAGTTTAGCAAGTCATTTTAGTCTTGACAAGACCTTGGTTTAGCTAAGGAGTCATTATTATTGGCCTAAAATGCAAATACATGTAAGGAAATTTGTAGAATGATGTAAGGTATGACAATTTTCAAAAGGAAAGAGCATTAATGCATGTCATTATATAACATTACTAGTTTCAAATAGACCTTGGGACTCCATTAGCATGGATTTTATCATAGGATTACCAAAAAATCAAAGAGGGCATGACTCCATTTTTGTAGTTGTTGATAGATTTTCCAAGATGGCCCATTTCATACCTTGCAAGGTAACTAATGATTATACTCATGTGGCTAATTTTTTTTACAAGGAGGTGATTATATTTCATGGAATTCCATTCAATATTATATTAGATAGAGACACCAAGTTTGTTGGGAACATTTTGGAGGACTGTATGGAAGAAACTAAGAACAAACTTGAACTTTAGCTCAACTTACCACCCTCAAATAGATGGACAAACTGAGGTGGTGAATATAATTTTGGGTAATTTACTAAGGTGTCTAACAAGGGATAGTCCTAAATAATGGGACTTATTATTATCACAAGAAAAAATTTCCTACAATGACTTGCCTAATAGAATCATAGGAAAGAGTCCATTTAAATCTATGTATGGTATGCACCTAAGAGGATTCTTTGAGATAAGATACCTAGGTAAGATGGATAAAATAAGTGTTGAGGGAGAAGAGTTTACTGTTTATATGCAAGAGGAAAATGAGAAAGTTAAGAAGAAATTGGACTCAAGTGTGGAAAAGTATAAAAATTATATAGATATTAAGAAGAGAGAAGTTAGTTTTTAGTTTACAAACATGGTGTTATCTCATTTAAGGAAGAAAAGGTTTCCAAAATGTGATTATAACAAACTAAAAATGAAGAATATTGGCCCTTACAAGGTCATTAGGAAGTCGTCCAATAATGAATATGAGATATAATTACCTAGTGGTGTGGGAATATCTCCCATATTCAATGTTTTAGGCTTGTATCCATTCAAATAATTAGTTGAAATTGATAAACTAGATGGAAATGAAGAAACAACAGTCCAACAATGGGAAGATCAATTGGTACAAGCAAAGAAAGAAGAACTTAAACTCATCTTGGACAAGAGTATTATTAAAATAACTTGAGGCAAGGAGTAGTACAATAATTGCTGAAGTGGAAGCATCATACTATATAGGATTTTACTTGGATGACTAAGTGAAACATCATCAAACATGGAGGTATTCTTAAATACCTCATGAAAATAAGTTCATGAGTAAATTTTTTGCTCCTAGGGAGTATAATGTAGGAGCATCACCTAGGAAGTCATTTTGATGCATATTTTGATCAATTTTTGGATTTTTATAGTTTATTTCAAGCCATATGATGTATAATATATGATTTAAATAGGTTATATATCTTACATTAGCTCCAAATTTGAATTTGAGCTCATTTAGTAGTTTATCGCAAAAAATGACATTTGGAAAATTTGAATTATTTTTTAAATTATTAGTGAATTTTGAATGTTTTTTTGAGGTTATAATGATGTAATTTAATGTGTAAAATTTTATATGAGGTATATATATTATATTTAAATTTTTTTCACCCCTTTTTCAATGTATACTATGCTTTAAGCTTGGTTAAGACTCAACCAAAGCTTGAAGTCAAGAAGTGGCATGCATGGGAAGAAACTAAGATTAATTTAGAGATATTTTAGGAGTTTAAAATGTGTGGGACAGTTGGAGGAGAGTATATTTAAAAGGTATATATGTGGACATTTTAAATATAGATAAGAATATATCAAGAATTGAAAGAATCCTTCCTGTATTAAAAATTATGTGTATGACTATTTTAAGTGTAATAACATCAATGAATCCAAGAATATTTTAAGAGTGTAATTATGGAATATAAATTATTATTGGTATGAGATAAATATGTATTATTGTATTATTTTAATATATTGTATTATTTTTACTAATATATAGGTTTAAGTCACCATCCACAAGCTTTGAAGGCCCTATTTTTGTCACAATCAAGAACAAAGAGAGCAGAGGTGCCTTTTGAGTTCATTTAGATGTTTTGGATGATGAGAATGTGTTAAGGAGTCTCTAATGTGTGAGTTAAATATTTTTTATCCTTATTAATAGTCTTAAAGTTCTATATTGAACTCAGACCTCCATACAAGTTGACATAGTCCTAAGACTAGGCATAAAATTCTACAAATTTGCATTTAAGAGTCTTGTAGTGATTGCTCATCCATAGATAGATATTGTTAATAATTGTGTACCAAGGAGTTCCATGAGAGAGAATTTGATCAATAAAAAACATTATGGGAGTTTAGCAATTCATTTTAGTCTTGACAAGACCTTGGTTTAGCTAAGCAGTCATTATTGTTGGCCTAAAATGCAAACATATGTAAGGAGATTTGTAGAATGATGTAAGGTATGCCAGTTTTCAAAAGGAAAGAGAATTAATGCATGTCATTATCAGACATTACTAGTTTCAAATAGACCTTGGGACTCCATTAGCTTGTATTTTATCATAAGATTACCAAGAAATCAAAGAGGGCATGACTCCATTTTTGTAGTTGTTGATAGATTTTCCAAGATGGCCCATTTCATACCTTACAAGGTAACTAATGATGATACTCATGTGGCTAATTTTTTTTACAAGGATGTGATTATATTTCATGGAATTCCATTCAATATTATATTAGATAGAGACACCAAGTTTGTTGGGAACATTTCGGAGGACTGTATGGAAGAAACTAGGAACAAACATGAACTTTAGCTCAACTTACCACCCTCAAATAGATGGACAAATTGAGGTGGTGAATATAATTTTGGGTAATTTACTAAGGTGTCTAACAAGGGATAGTCCTAAATAATGGGACTTAGTATTATCACAAGAAAAATTTTCCTACAATGACTTGCCTTATATAATCATAGGAAAGAGTCCATTTAAATCTATGTATGGTATGCACCTAAGAGAAGTCTTTGAGATAAGGTACCTAGGTAAGATGGATAAAATAAGTGTTGAGGGAGAAGAGTTTACTGTTTATATGTAAGAGGTAAATGAGAAAGTTAAGAAGAAATTGGAGTCAAGTGTGGAAAAGTATAAAAATTATATAGATATTAAGAAGAGAGAAGTTAGTTTTTAGTTTACGGACATGGTGTTATCTCATTTAAGGAAGAAAAGGTTTCCAAAATGTGAATATAAAAAACTAAAAATGAACAAGATTGGCCCTTACAAGGTCATTAAGAAGTCCTCCAATAATGAATATGAGATATAATTACCTAGTGGTGTGGGAATATCTCCCATATGCAATGTTTTATGTTTGTATCCATTCAAATAATTATTTGAAATTGAGAAACTATATGGAAATGAAGAAACAACAGTCCAACAATGGGAAGATCAATTGGTACAAGCAAAGAAAGAAGAACTTAAACTCATCTTGGACAAGAATATTATTAAAATAACTAGAGGCAAGGAGTAGTACAATAATTGCTGAAGTGGAAACATCATACTATATAGGATTTCACTTGGATGAATAAATAAAACATCATCAAACATGGAGGTACTCTTAAATACCTCATGAAAAGAAGTTCATGAGTAAAGTTTTTGCTCTTAGGGAGTATAATGTAGGAGCATCACCTAGGAAGTCATTTTGATGCATATTTTGATAAATTTTTGGATTTTTATAGTTTATTTGAAGCCATATGATGTATAATATATTATTTAAATAGGATATATATCTTACATTAGCTCTCCAAATTTGAATTTGAGCTCATTTAGTAGTTTATCGCCAAAAATGTCATTTGGAAAATCTGAATTATTTTTTAAATTATTAGTGAATTTTGAATGTTTTTTTGAGGTTATAATGATGTAATTTAATGTGTAAAATATTATATGAGGTATATATATTATATTTAAATGTTTTTCACCCATTTTTCAATTTATATTATGCTTTAAGCTTGGTTAAGACTCAACCAAAGCTTGAAGTCAAGAAGTGGCATGCATGGGAAGAAACTAAGATTAATTTAGAGATAATTTAGGAGTTTAAAATGTGTGGGATGGTTGGAGGAGAGTATTATTCAAAGGTATATATGTTGATATTTTAAATATAGATAAGAATATATCAAGAATTGAAAGAACCCTTCCTATATTAAAAATTATGTGTATGACTATTTTAAGTGTAATAACATCAATGAATCCAAGAATATTTTAAGAGTGTAATTATGGAATATAAATTATTATTGTTATGAGATAAATATGTATTATTTTAATATATTGGATTATTTTTACTAATATATAGGTTTAAGTCACCATCCACAAGCTTTGAAGGCCTTATCTTTTTCACAATCAAGAACAAAGAGAGCAGAGGTGCCTTTTGAGTTCATTTAGATGTTTTGGATGATGAGAATGTGTTAAGGAGTCTCTAATGTGTGAGTTAAATATTTTTTATCCTTAATAATTGTCTTAAATTTCTATATTGAACTCAGAACTCCATACAAGTTGACATAGTCCTAAGACTAGGCATAAAATTCTACAAATTTGCATTTAAGAGTCTTGTAGTGATTGCTCATGTGTAGATAGATATTGTTTATATTTGTGTACCAAGGAGTGCCATGAGAGAGAATTTGATCAATAAAAAACATGATGGGAGTTTAGCAAGTCATTTTAGTCTTGACAATACCTTGGTTTAGCTAAGTAGTCATTATTATTATCCCAAAATCCAAACATATGTAAGGAAATTTGTAGAATGATGTAAGGTATGCCAATTTTCCAAAGGAAAGAGCATTAATGCATGTCATTATCAGACATTAATAGTTTCAAATAGACCTTGGGACTCCATTAGCATGTATTTTATCATAGGATTACCAAGAAATCAAAGAGGGCATGACTCCATTTTTGTAGTTGTTGATAGATTTTCCAAGATG
>JARHVA010000942.1:4032500-4100000 GCA_037957365.1 Torreya grandis | reverse complement strand
TGTCCCAAGCCTAAAGTGCATACACCCTTTTGAGAAAAGGTTGTGTACCATTTAAGAATCATGTACGCCCTTTGAAGTGGAAAAGGGTATACACCCTTTATAATGCAAAGGGTGTATGCCATTTTCATTGCAAAGAGTGTAGTCCATTTGAGTTTAAATATGTTCTTTTTATGTTTGGTTAGTTAGTAATCCCTTTTCACTACAAAGGGCATACACCCTCTGAGCTAAAAAGAGGTTCTTGTTGTGTTTGGTTTGCTAGAGTTGTATATATTAAGGTAAATATATAGTAAAATAAATGTAATAAGTTTACATTTAATTTTATATTACATTTTATATTATTATACTTTACATTTAATTTTATATTCATATACTTTACATTTATTTTACTAAATAAAACAAATCAGGGCCACTCTGCATCTTCTAAAATCAATTATAGAGTTTTAGGAGTTACCATTTATAAGTTAGTTTTTCAATATCCATTCTAGTCATTACTTAGTTTTTAGAATTTTAGGATTAGAAGATAGAATGATAAATGAAGTTTTAAATCATGTTATGTATGTAATAGATCTATGCCATTTAGGATTACATTCCTATTTTACCTAATTTAGTATACTCTACCTACTTTAGCTACTAGAGTATTCCCTACTTGATTGAATAATTGATCCATATCTTTATCTCAATGAGTATTCCCCACCTAAATATTTGAGCTATATCTTGATCTTGACTATTCCTTACCTACCTTCTTTTAATTATGTATGCCCTACCTACTTTAACTACTTGAGTATTCTCTGCATATTTTACCTACTTGAGTATATACCATACTTGATTGATTACCAAATCCATATCTTGATATTGAGTATGCCCTACCTACTTTATCTAATCAAGTATGCCCTACCTACCTATCTTTATTTCCATATCTACTAGAGTATCCCCCACCTAATTAAGTATGTCCTACTTAATTGAATACTTGAACCATATATTGATCTTGAATACCCATATCTATCTTACTTGAGCCATATCTTGAATACCTAATACTTGATTGAATAGCTTAGCCATATTTTTAAATGAGTGGCCTATGAATTATCATGCTTGAAAATCATTAGATGGGGCATTATTAGAAAAAGGGATAAAGGAGAGGGGTCATTATCAATAAATTCTTGAAAAATTGGAGAGGGGGAATTATCACCTCTATAGACAAAGGAGAGGGGGCATTAACTAAGCCATATATTGAAAGGAGAGGGGAAATTATCACCTATATAGAGAAAGAAGTAACTAGGGACACTCATGTAAAAGGCTTGAAGGTAGATTCAGGTTGAATTCCTAAAAAATTTGTGGTTTTTTTAATTAATGGGTATATTGGTACACATAAATGACTATCCCATAGCATGATACCTATAACATATATAGTAATGATATATTAATTCATACATAGTACTACATGTAGGTAGGTGGTCACTCATACATAAAATTTACCTATAATTATGATATAGTCACTCATACCATACATGAATGTAACTAATCACCCTAGTACACTCCATTTCCATGTAAACCATTAACCCTAAACCCCAAACCCTAAACACTAGAACTTAAACCCTTAACATTGGACCCTAAATTTTTAACCCTAAACCATATTCCATAAACCTTTAACCATGAACACTCAATCATATAACCTAGAATACTAAACACCAAAAATTAAAATATAAACCTAAAAAATTAAAAACTAAACCCTAAATCATAAATCCTAAACCCTAACCCTAAATAATGAACCCTAAACCATAAAGCTAAAACTAAAATACTAAATTCCAAACCCTAAAACTTAAACCCTAACATCAAACACCACACCCAAAACCATTAAATAATAAACACTAAACCATGAAACCCAAACCCAAAACCCTAAGCTCTACACCCTAAAATTTAGGACATAAAACCCTAAATTCTAAACCATAAAACCTAAACCATAAACCCTACACCCTAAACCTTAAACCCCACACCCTAAATCCTAAACCCAAAATCCAAAAATATAAACCCTTAATCCTTATCCCAAACCCAAAAACCTAAATCTTTAGCCATAATCCTTGTTAGGAATGATGAACAAACATTCTAACCCAAGATTCAAAAATGATAACTTTAATAACATCACACATGAAATTGAAAACAATTGATTTTAAAATAAATCAATGCAAGTGTTATTCAAAAATATGATATGCTAGTACAAATAAAAGCTCTTGCATAAATAGGCAAGGCAAAACATAGAACTATCCTAACTAGCCAATGTGGGATAAATCCTCACATAAGACAAACTTGATAAAAAATGAAATAGGTAACTAATATACTAGTAAAAGTGATAAGTGCATGAAATACATATTCTAACACCCCCCCCCCCCCAAGTGAAGCTAGGGGCTAATAAAATCCAAAAAAGAAATAGGGGCATATCCATAGTATGAGTCTCGAAAACTAGGCCTAATAAGGTACTCATGTATAATATGTATCCATGAAATGAAGAAGGAATATGTCCTCACAAACACCTCCCAAGGATAACTTCTAAAACCCCAAGCATGCCACATAACTCAAGGAAATAAAGTGATGAAAAAGGATTCATGAGGATATCTACAACCTACTGCTAAGTCAAAATATACTCCAAGATAATAACTCCATCCTAAAGGTGTTAATGAATAGTCTGAATCTGAGATGAGGAGCTACATATGAGAAATATATCATCAACATACAAGATTAGAATAATAATGTCCTCCCCAATATACTGAATATACACCATGGGATCAAAGTGGCAACAAAAAAATCTATTAGAGAGAAGAAATGAATCCATCTTCTCATACCAATCTTGAGGGGCCTATTTGAGACCGTAAAGAGACCTCCTAAGTCAAAAAATAAGAGAATAATCATGAACAAACCCAATAGGCTGATATATATATATATATATATATATATATATATATATATATATATATATATATATATATATATATATATATATATACTCATGTAATTATCCATGCAAGAAAGCACTCTCACTATCTGTATGATATAATGGCCAACCATGTGGTGCAGCAAGAGAAAGTACAAGGTAAACATAATCCATAAAATTATCAAAAAAGTTAATACTTTCAACCTAAAAAAATCCCTTTACTATAAGATGTGCCTTATACTTATAAATGGACCCATCAGTAGCATACTTGGTACAGTAAATCCATTTGCACTTAACAAACTTTCTTCCCTTAGGAAGAGTAACCAAATACCAAGTGTGATTATTGATCAATGAAGAATACTCATCTATTATCACATCATTCAACTCTTGTATTTGATGAGCCTATGAAAAAGATTGTGGATCCCTAGATAATGCCTGACACAAAAGTCCAATACCCATAAAATGTGCATGATGATGTTAAGTAAGTGGAAGATCCTATATGAATGGTGTTACCTCAAAAATTGTAGTATCATCCCACCTAAGCATAGTGGTAAAATTAGTGTGAATATGATCCTCATCCTCTATAACCTCCTCATAATATCCTAAACTATGTCCTCAAAGAATGAATCCTCGAGAGGAGGTGAATCATAGAAAGAATAATAATAAGGAATGAAATAATCATCAAACTATACATGTGTTCAAAAATTAACATCATGAGTATCAAGATCTAAAAGATGATAAGCTCTCATGTCCTTGTAATACCCTATAAAAATTAAAGGTTTGATCATCTTATCCAATGCTTTCCCTTTCTTATTTGGTATAAATTCCCAAGTAAGGTTCCCAAAGACTCAAAAAAATGAGACATTAGGCTTGGTTTTAGACCAAGCCTCCTCCAGAGTCATATGCTCAAGTGATTGATGTGGTGTGTTATTCTGAATGTAGTTTACACAATTAACTGCCTCTACCTAATAGATAGGAGGTAAATCTTGTGAATGCATCATGTAGTTATCCATCTCCTTTAAAATTAAGTTCTTTTTTACTAAGTTATTCTACCGTGGAGTATGAACAAAAGAATACTAGTGAAAAATACCATATATTACCAAAAAAATCAAATAACTCTCAACTAAATTACTTCCCCCATTATCTATACAAAGATTATTGATATAACTTGAAGACTATTTTTTAACTAAATCCTTAAATAGTTTGAACTGAGTAAAGACCTCACTCTTGTACTTAAGGAAATAAACCTAATTACACCTTGAGAAATTATAAATAAAGGTAAGTGCATACTTAGTTAAGTTGAAATAAGGAGTGTTATCACTCAAATTTGCACCCTGGGAGAGAGTTATTTAGGTTCCTTTCTAATTGAGTAGAACTATGGGAACAACCCCAAGCTGTGGGTCACCTATGGTGGGGTTGAATCTCTAGTGAAGGTTGGATTCATCTTTGATGCTCACTTAAAACTAATGTTAAACTAATTATTCATAGGGAAAAGGGTTAGAAATAGGATAAGGGATCCTAAGAAGGATACAAGGTGATACACCAAAAAAACATGTGAAACTTCCATAAGCTTGAACCCACACTAGATCTATAGAATACAAATCTAGTTCACATAATCTAAATATCCAATTTATTGCGTAAGTGTTTCATATAAGGGGTTTAGGAAATAATGGACATAAGCAAAGAGGAATTCTATAGACTCACACTTAACATTTATCAATAGAAAAATAACATGAATCTAAACCTGTAAACAACTTGAAAACACCCTAAAACAGGTCAGAAAGGAGGACCATGGATGAGGAAGATTATCCTTCACATAATACCATAGTGCAAAGCTCAATAGACATAGATCCAAGGTAAGATATAGGTAAAGAAAGTATTTATTTGCATCAAGAGGTAGCTCTTAAAAATGCTTGATAGGGTCGAGCCTAATCCATATGAGCATATTTTACAATATCTCAAAGAGTTCCCTACTCTTCAAGATTAAATAGTCCTTATGGGATTCCAAAAAACATTTCAAACAGAAATAATGGGTAATATAGAGAAAGGGAGAAGAGAGAAGAGGGAACACATTATCTGAGGATAATCAATGAGCTACCACCTATCAAGGGATGTTCCACCATTTATTTGGTCCAATTAGGACTAGTCCATCATTAATCAGTTAGCCTAAATTATCTATAGTAGTCTTTGATCTCTTCTCATTGACTAAAAGAGAGGCACTAAAAGATAAGAATTATTTTTACATGATGATTCATGACCTAATTATGAAAGGAGACCATTAAATGCTTTGTAAAATAATTAAATGATTCAAATTATTTCCCTAACCACTAGATACCTTTGTTTTGATTTTTCATGTCATCTACCACACCATATTCCACGTATGTCCATGATGAGGACAATCTCCATAACCGAATCTAATAGATCCATGCCATGCATGCTTTGATCGATGGTCTGTTGAGATAATGGACATGTCAAAGGATGAGTTATTTGCTCATAATCACAATATCTACCTTTGCATGGGAAACTGAACCTAGGTCTACTATAGGTGAAAAAAAATCCAAACTATTATTTTTTTTATAGTTTTAATATAGATAACACTTTGTTCAATTCTTGGTCCTTTTTCATCAACAAGTTGTCAACCTTTGATCTATATTAGGTCTAAAAGATCTATTCTATCTCTATAAAGCTTTAATGGCACCATGCCATCCTTAAAATTTTCATCTCAAATCAACCCATACTATATTTGAACTTGATTCACTATGTATTTATCTTCTTTGGTTAAAAACTACCTCTTCAACCCTTACTAGCAGCTCCCTAAGCTTGCCGACCAAATTAAGACACTTGGCAAGCTCATGATTGATTTGAGACTTATTATTTTTTTGACCTCTCTAACCCCCACTCACCATTGATATTCCTTGTAAAAATAACCATGATCCCTAGATCATCCCTTGACATGTCAACTTAATCCAAGTTAGTGGCACTTGGTAGCCTCTCATCTCTTCTCAAGATCCTATTGTCAATCTATATGCTTCCACACCTATACCACTTGGTAGTCTTACATTCATCCTTAGAAACATTAACTCTTTGACCTAATGCATATTGTTGATTTCATTTGTGTGATTAAACATGAGTCATTGATCTTTCCAGGACCCACTAACTCTATCTTTACCCACTCACCATTAGATTTGATTCTACTCTTAAGATCATGCCACTTGACACTCACGTATTCATTCTGGAGATCATTTGCAATTTTTAAACCCAAATGGTCATTTTATGAGGGTTTACTTTGACATCTTCATGGATATATTTTACATCTACATGAATGTATTTGATGTTCATGTAGCCACTAGTCAAATATTTGAAATCCAATGGTTATTTATTGTAGCCTTAATTTGATGTTTGTGCACCTGTCATTTGATGTCTATGTGACCGTCAATGACACATATGATAATGTAAATATTTGGACCCCAATGGATGACTAATGATCTTGAAATTTAATGATTGCATGAATGTCACTCTACTAAAATTATTTCCTCAAGATAATTTAGCTGATGTAATTATATCTTCAAGACATTTGCATTTGGGACGTTTGTTATAGACAAAATGCAAAATGAACTTGGTCCTTGGGAAAATTATCCTGGATAATTTTATTGACACAAGTATACTTGGAATTTTACTATGGACAAAATATTTGAAAGAATTTACACTTCAAGATTTTTTTTTAGGTAAAATGTCCAAAATAATTCCCAACACTTAGCCAAAATAACCTAAAACCATTAGTCCAAAGGATATATTAGCACTTGGCCCAAAATATTAATACTTAGACAAATAAAAAGGCTCACAAGAAATTAACTTATCCAAATAAGAGCCCAAAAAAATATGCCAAATAAAGACTTAGTTAAATAAAAGGTTTTACACATAGATTTTTAACCTACAAGCTCTTCTAAATTTGTGATTGAACTGTTACTATATCTTTGAAGGATCGAATGAATTATGAAAACCTAAAGCTTGTGAAAACTTACTCCATTAACCTAAACTACTTTGACCACCATGATAACCTCCTTAGATCCATCCTTTTTCTCTATAGACTTCTCCTTCAAATGTTTAAAAATTATACTTTAAGCAAGCTTAAAGTGTTTTAAAATCTTTGTGAGAAACATGAGACCTTGGTACCACTCATTCCATCCAGAATTCTACTCAAACCATTTGATCATTCTTTATCTATACCAAGACCTCTAGAGACTCCACTGTATCTAGGCTATTTTGTATGTGGGCCAAAAATGGCCAACATTTCTAGTGACTTGTAGGGAATCATGCCTGATATGTTTGAGAACCTAGATTATTTGCCTTGTCTAATCTATTGGGCATGGATTCACCTCTCTCTCATAGCTGATCTAAAATGATATAAGGCTAACCCTTTTTTATAAATTCCTCTTAAAGCAAAAGGGAAATAAGAACAAAATAACCAAATTCAAGTACATGAAGGACTTGCAAGAAAGAAAGAACAATAAACCTACAAAACAAATGTGCACAAAGTCACTTGGAAGAAAACATGAAAACTATTCTAATATGTATAGGGATTCAATTAACAAATATCTTCCCCTAGATCAAATGGAAAAGATTTATCATCACTCACTTGTGAAGGACTAATATGGAAAAGACCTTGCTTTTGAGTGCTCATAATGGTTGAGCAGAGATACCTAATTATTGACTCTTTTAGCATGATCTCAAGTGGAAAAAATGGGACAAACATGTCTCCAATGTAGACATATTGGTCCATTTATTTAAGGTTTGATCCAAAGTGGACTATAGGGGCTCCTACAACTTCCTTATCTAATGGCTCAATTTTATGCTCTGAATTAAGCACAACATATGATGACTCTTATGAACTGGTGCTTGATTGATGGTCTAGGTTTAGATAAAAAAGTTCTAAGTCATCCTAAAATTTAGCTTCCCCTTGGTCATCCAAGATAATACCAACTTCAACACCATGTTTACTTTGCTTCCTCTGTAAGGATCCATATATTATTTCATCAACCCACCTAAGGCCCAAAATGTCATGTTATTATGGCTCTAGATCTGACCATTCTTCTTCATTCTTTAAGACATTAGTATTACCTTCAATAAATAATTCATATTGAGACTGGTCAACTTCTTTAACCTAATTGGCAAGTTCATGTTCATGCTCTAGAGGAGGCATAGGTTGGTTTAAAAACTCTACCTAGTCTATCAAGTCATGGTACAATTATTACCATGATTCATCTTGATTATCTTTTTTCTCTATTTATTCCTCTTGCTTGTTCATGACCTCTCCAACCTAGTTAGCTAGTTGACTAAATATGTCAATCTCTATACCTTGGTCATCCTCATATACAACCATACTAAATGGAATATCTTGGAAAATAAATCCCCTTTTTCCCTTTGTTGTATCCTAAATATAAACCTATTTAATAATGAAGGCATCAATACTACTTTTAGGCTCTAATTCATTAAAGCCATGCCAAGAAGTTTAATCAGACCCTGACTCTTCTCCTTTTGAATGAAGTGGACTACCTATCATAATCTCTTAATCTTTAAAACTTATGTTGTCCTCTTTAGGCTCAACTTTAACTACAAGATCATCCTCTATTTTTTGTAAAATAAGTTCTTCCTCCATGAGGGAGATGGTGGGAGGGTGAAAATTTTCACCTTGCTTGCAGCTCAAGAGAGTATCCTTTCAACTAGGGACCTCGAGGGCTCTTTTATGTGGTTCTTGGGGAAGGGAGGGAGAGTCTTGAAATTTTGGTAAGGTAATCTCATTGATCTAAGCTAACACCTCTTTTTCTATGACCGGTTCCTAAACCACCTCATCTAGAACCTCCCTTTTCTTCACTATGACCTCCTTGATTGATTTCCATGAGGGGAAAGCATAAGACTTGGCCACCTTCTCCTTTTCCTAAAAAGGTATGGGAGAGGGTGATTTCACAAGAAAGGTATGACATAGTTATGGCTATTTTCATAATAGAGGATCCAAGATGGGATGAATTCATGTTCCTTAGCTAATAAGGGTGTTATTTGATAAGGTTGGCTATGGGGTTGGTTTTGAGCATGAATAGGATAGGGAAATTGGGTCTAGGGTTGGATGCTATCATTAAGAGTAGCTGACAGTCATTTTATTTTTTGGCTTGGTCTTGCCTAACCAAGCATTCCTCCTACAACCTCAACTCCTACTCTTGAACATAAGCTTGATGTTTAATATTCTTATGTTGCATATAAAAATATTTCTCCCTATCAATCTCTCTAAATTTTCTCTCAAAACCAAACATCATCTCCTTGAGGCTCATTTCTATTTGACTATAGAGGTAAATTCTAATAGGGTTGGTACATTGGATCTTGAGGGCCACTTGGGGTGAATCCATGAACATTACCAACTTCATATGAAGGATAATGAATGAAATAACATGCATCTTAATCAAGTGGGTTATGATACATACCAAATGATGATGTTTAGGCACCTAGGTTGTTTATACCAACTAATGTTGATTTGAAGTTTCCATTATTGCTAGCTTGATTGCTACCAAAAGTCTATTAGAGGAAAGACACATGAAAAATCATTCCACTCTCTTGGAGCTTGGTCTCACTAGGTGTGTCAAAACTGTTACAACCCAAATTTTCACCCTAGGAGGGAGTTATTTAGGCTCCCTTCAAATTGAGTAGAACTATGGGAATAACCCCAAACAATAGGTCACCTATGGTGGGGATGAACCTATAAAGAAGGCTAGCTTCCTCTTTGATGCTCACTTAAAACTAATGATTCATAGGGAAAAATTTTATAAAGAATATAAGGGATCCTAAGAAGGATAAAAGGTGATGCACCAAATAAAACTAAGAAACTCCCATAAGCTTGAACCCACATTAGATCTATAGAAGACAATGCTAGCTCACACAATCTCAAGATCCATTTGATAGCATAAGTGTTTCATAGAAGGGGTTCAGGTAGTAATGGACAAAGGTAAAGAGAAATTATATAGATTCACACTCAACATTTATCAATAGTAAAAGAACATGAATCTAGACCTGAAAATACCTTGAAAACACCCTAAAAGAGGTCAAAAAGGAGGACCATGGATGAGGAATATTATCCTTCACATATTACCATAGTTCATAACTTAATAAACATAGATCTAAGGTAAGATATAGGTAAATAAAGTCTTTATTTGCATCAAGAGTTAGTTATTACAAATTCTTAATAGGGTCAAGCCTAATCAAGATGAGCATATTTTATAATATCTTAGAGATTTCCCTGCTCTTCAAGATCAAAGAGTCCTTGTGAGAATCCAAAATTTGAGAGAGAGACATTTCAAATGGAAATAATGGGTAATATAGAGAAAGGAGAGAAGAAAGAAGAGGAAGCATGTTGTCTAAGGATAATCAATCAGTTACCACCTATCAAGGGATACTCCACCATTTGTTTGGTCTAATCAAGACCAGTCCATCATCAATCAGTTAGCCTAAATTAGCTCTAGTAGTCTTTGAGCTCTTCTCATTGGATGAAAGAGAGGCACTAAAAGACAATAATTAGTTTTACATGATGAGTCATGACCTTATTATGAAAGGAAACCCTTAAACACTCCATAAAATAATTAAATGATTTAAATTGATTCTCTAACCAATATATCCCTTTGTTTTGATTTTCCATGCCATCTACCATGCCATCTTCCACTTGTGTTCATGATGCAGACCAAATCCCTAAATATAAATCTAATAGAGCCATGCCATCCATGCTTTAAGTAGTGGTTTATCAAGATAATGGCCATGTCAAAGGATAAGTTGTTTGCTCATAATCACAAATATCTAAATTTGCATGGGAAATTGAACTTGGGTCCACTATAGATGAAAACCAATCCAAATTATTGGTTTTCCTATAGTTTTAATATAGATGATACTCTTCTTAATGCTTGGTCATTTTTTATCGATAAGTTATTGACCTTTGATCTATACTAGGTCTAAAATACCAATTCTATCTCTACAAAGATTTAATGGCACCATTCTATCCTTGAAATGTTTATCCCAACTCAAATTGAATTGTATTTGAACTTGGTTCAATATGTATCTATCTACCTTGGTCAAAAACTACCTCTTCAACCCTTGTTAGAAAATCCTTGGTCTCACTGACCAAATTAAGACACTTGGTAGCCTCTTGCTTGATTTGAGCCTTATAAACTTTTTGACCTCTCCAACCCCGACTCATGATTTATCTTCCCTATATGAATGCACATGAGCCCTATATCTTCCCTTAACATGTCAATCTTATCCTAGCTAGTGCCACTTGGAAGCCTTGTGTCTCTTCTCAAGATCTTACTGTTAGTCTATCTACTTTTGCACTTATGCCACTTGGTGGCCTCACATTCATCCTTAAGAACATTGACTCTTTGACCTTATGCATACCATTGATTTACTTTGTGTGATTAAATGTGAGACATTGATCTTGTTAGGACCCACTAACTCTATCTTTACCCACTTACCGTTAGATATATTTTTTCTCCTAAGATCATGCCACTTGGAACTCATGCACTCATTTTGCAATTTTTAAACCCAAATGATCATTTTATGAGGCTTTAATTTGATGTCTATGCACTTATATTTTACATCTATGTAAATTTATTTGATGTTATTGTGCCTATCACTTAGATATTGAAATCCAATGGTTATTTGTTGTAGACTTAATTTGATGTCTATGTGGCCATCATTCGATATCTACATGACCATCAATGGCATCTATGAGACCATCAATATTTGGAACCCAAAGGATGACTATTGAGATTGAACTTTGACACTTGTATGAATGTTACTCTACTAGAATAATTTCCTTGAGAAAATTTGGTTGATGCAATTATGTCTGGGACTTTTGCATTTGGGACATTTGTTAAGGACAAAATGTCCAAAAGAACTTGGTGTTGACCAAATTTAACCCTATAGGTCAAATTGGGACCCTAATAAGTAAAAAATTAATTTTTAGGTGTTTTAGGAGGGCCTATTATTATTTCATAAGGTGTATCATAGGTTATTTAATTTCATTATATATAATATTAGCCTTGGTCATTAGTCATTTTAACTCTTTTAGTCCTAAGAGTCATTTTGGGGTCAAAAAAGGGGTAGTTAATGAGTTATATAGCCTAATTTGGAAGTGTGAAGGTGTAAAATGGGTTATTTCATGTTCCATGTGTCCTATTATGCCTTAATCAACTCTTCATAACTAAAACGTGATAGGTTCTTTAGAAGAATGGGCAATTTTCTTGAAAACATGAGAATTTAATGAGGTGTATAGAATTGTACAACCTCCCATAGCTGAGGACATTTAAAGAGTTTTGCTTGGTCCTATAAAAACTTTTTATAGTTATTAATTTGATCATAAGCTCCAATAAATGAAGAAAACCACTTCTCTCTCCTTCCACTAGGCTTGGCAAGCAAAAATAGTCTTTAGGTTTGTACATAGTACAACCAATAGGAGAGGATTTAGATAAATTAATATTGGGGGTATATTTTAAACTCAATTATATTCCATTTGATATTTTTTTATAGAGTAATAATGGCATGTGCTTTATGAACCATTCCTAAGAAGTTGACCGTGTTTTTCTGCTTACTAATCTATGCACCCTATAGGTTTTTATCTTGTTTAGATGATTCTATACACTATAGTTATTGAGTTTTATTACATAAGATGTTTATTCCCTTATATAAATTTTTTCATTCTTGGTTTCATGTTCCAAGGTTTTTTTATGATCAAATCATCTCATGTTTGTATACTGCTCTCATTTATTTTGGCATGCTAGTTTTCCACCATTTTCAAATCTTCATGCTTTAACAATGGCTTCATAGGGTTTTTTTAGGTTCATTTACATGTTTTAAATTATATATTTATTCCCTCTACCTTCCAAATTAATTCTTTAAAGTAATTTCCATGAGTTTGTAGTCTTATGTAACATATACAGTATTCCACCATAGATGAATGTGTACAAGTGCTATGAAGGAAGGGTTCAGCAATGGAAGGGAAGTGTGAAAGCTTGTTTTGAGTTTTAAAAAATATTTATGTTTAATTTAACATCATTAGGATATATCAATTTTTTATTAAGGCATATCCTTGTTAGGTATATTGATTGTCTCATACTCATTGCCTGTGTGAAGCTCACCATGCATCTATAGGTGTTTAGGATGACATCATATTAGAATAAAATCCTTTAAAGTTGATAAAAATCCCTTGGAAAATCTAAGATTAAATTTGGAAACATTGATAAAATCACAAACATGTATAGCCTACTCGTTACCTATAATTTTCATCCTCACTACCTGCACAGTGGAGTGTCCACCTATAGGCGACCTTAACAGAGTGTTAAGGAGTGATATGAAGTGATGAATCATGTGTTGAAACTATTATTTAAGTCATAACATGTGGGTATATCATTTTAGACCCATTTTAGGTGTGATATTGACAAATGGAAGTGGGAGATCATGTTTAAAGACTTAATAACTATTTCAAGGATTAAATCCCCAAAAGTACAAAACAGAGCACATAACAATTTGGGAGATTGTTTTATGATAATGATATGAGAGTCTTGACCACTCCTAATGAACTAATTATATATACCTATCATATAAAGGAAAATTTTCAAAAGATAGAGGACAAAGGACTAATGAAAGACAACTATTAAGAGGCCCAAAGATGCCCCTTGAACCATTGTTTCTAGATAGTAAAGTCTATAGGATTTGGAGATATAAAGTGACCTTAACATTTCAAAGTAATTTAAGGCATATTATTATGTTTTTAATGGCCTCATTGATTTAATTTTATAATAATAATCATGAATATCATTAGAATAAGTTTCACATGTAGTGTTTCAAGCCTTATGAACACTTGTAAGTGTCCCTTCCTTTGAAAATGTGAACCTACAATTGAGTAAGCAGACAGTGACACAGTTGATGACTTTTCTAGGTTATGGCAAGGTCTTAAGCATGGAATAGATATTAGTATTGGTTGGTAGAGGATTATTTAAATGTCTCAAATGATCTCAAGGTAATTTTAAGTCTTTACCAAGGTAAAAGGCAACTATAGGACCCCACACAGTCAACTATAGTTGACTGTGAGGGGTAGAGAGCAAATGGATTGGGATTCTTGAAATTTATATAGTCCAAACATGAGTTAATAAGTACAAATAAATTTTAAATGATATTTTAAGGTTTTAAGAGTACCCATGAACTATACCTAAATAATAATTCATGCAAAGAACACCTATAGGAGCTCTAAACAAGCAAAACATAGTCAAAAGAATTTGCACATACAGTCTGGACTAGGTAAGAGTATAAAGAGCATATGAGGGACTTATGAGAGGTTAGAGGTATGAATTAATGTTATAAAACATTAATAAAAACTATAAAAACCTCATGACACCATAATTATGGACATTTAATATAGAAAATGGCTCAAATGATGCATAACACAATTCATGTCTTAAAACCCTACATAGTCTACCTTTTAAAGAGTGTATCTTGGATATTGAAGAGTTTATGGGGTCTATAGAACTCATCAAGGAGTAAAAAATTGCACATAGAATCATAAACACTTATATAATCCTATAAAATACCTACTTGGTGTGTAAAAATATTTGAAGTTCCCTTTATTTTATCTTATACATGTAGACACCTAAAACTAGCCATCGATAAACTCCAACTAGGCTTTTGGCCTATTTCCACTTAAAATACACAATTTGGCCTAAAAACACTAAAATGAATTAAATGAGTTGAAATTGACATATTAAAGTGCCAATTTTGTCTATGGTATCACTAAATGGGGTAATGCAATTTATGGGCCAACTAACTTTGATCAGGTCATTTCGAGTCAAAATGCTAATTTTACACCTAGGTGCTCTGGATTGATCTTTCCTATCAAATATTATGCACAAGACATGTGCCTTTGTTATTTTTTGATGGTAACATCCTAAATGTTATAATGGATCCAATGCATCTGACATCACCTTCCAATTCTAATTCAGTCAAATTTTGGACCAATAACAATGCATTCTAATCAATTTGAGTAATTTGTGCACAAAGTGATTAAACATGCTTAAGAGATAATTAATCCAAATAAAGAGCCTAATCAAGAATTCCATGAAAACTTGTTGAATACTTATTTTTGGAAATTAATATTGAATATCTACATCATCAAGTGACCTCATTTCTTGGTAAGACATCCCTAGGCCATAAATGCCATAAATATCAGGATTCATGCCTCCCATGCCTCATCAAAGCCCTTCATGCCTCTTAATTGATCCTCGATCCCAAATATTGATGAGCCTATTTATCAATTTTAATTACAAAATTGGATTAATCCTTAGCCATACATCTCAATCTTGAGATGGATGGTTCAGGTTGATTCTAATCAATCTCAAAAATCTATAAATAGAGAGGCCTTGAACATCATTTCCAAGATATTTTAGTGAAAAGTTATAATGCAAAAATATATTCAAGAAGATATTTAAATTAGTGTTACCATGCCAAATTGATTCCAAGCTAAGCCAATCTATAAGACAAAGGTGCCAAGGAGAGATGGAGGTAGCCAAGCTTCCATTGCCAAGGACTTCATGAGCACAAGCCAAACAAGCCACTACAACAAGAATTTTAGAGCATTCAAGGAAGGTAAAAGAGGGTTTATTTTGCATTTTAGTTGTGTGTTTTATTCATGTTTATTAACTAAGTTCTCCCTAGTGTCTACGCCTAGAGATTTTATGCTAGTTATTGTGTTTCTTTTATTTTGTTTCATTTTGAAACTAACATCATACTAACCATCCTCTCTTGAGTCAAATTCTTAGATCACATATGGCATGCTCAATGGGAAAAAAATGCATCCCACACATGAAGGAGATCATTATACAACTTTAAAATCTTCATTTGAATCATTAAAACTCTTTCAAATTGATTTTCTAACTTTATTTTACCATTTTTGTTTGCCATGGGTTTACATAATAACCAACATCAGCTAGTAAGATCGACATTGATTGGATAGCTTAACAGACATCGATTAGTAAAATTGACATCAGTTGGATACCTATCTTTAGTCACATTGGTATAAATGATGTTAGTTAGATAACCATCATTAGTTAGAAAATGTAACCATCATTGGTTATATAACCAATGTTGGTCACTATTTTTTTTCTTAAAACACAAGCCTGGGATCTCTTTTTTCAAAGTTCATTGTTTCAAACCCAAAAGACCTTCAAGGATAAAGGACATGCTAACATTTTTGTTACATGAACAAGATTGAAATTTGCTAAAAACATGTTTAGATCACCTTTTTCATGCTTAAAATGAATTAGGAACATTATTTTTGGTGCTTAAAGTAATATTTAGGTGATTAAATGAGTTTTTAGCATTATTTTTCAAATTTCACAATCTAAAGACCAAGGGTTCAAATGAACACCACCTCATTTTCATTTGGGCTTAAAAATGAACTCATCTTTCCAATATTTTTGTCTTCAATAGTTATTTCATCTAATTTTGTTTAACAAAGAGAGGGGTGTTACATGTATGCTCTTTCATTTGTCCCATTTAGGCAACCCTTGGAATCAAAAGTACCATTCCTATTGCAAGTAGCCTAGTCCAAGGCTTAGAAAAAGTCATCTAAAGTAATCCCCAAAATTTTGTCAAAGTTTAGGTGACCTTGAAAATGACCCTAAATTCTTTCTATTTATGTTTTTCATTTCATTACATCTTGGCTTATGAGGGGGACATCATTACCTCCTAAAAGTTATTTAGGGAAGATTTGACCAGAGGTTTCATCTCCAAACATTGACTTCACTTACTCCTTTAGAGTTGCACACTAGACATATCTACATTTGGATATTACACTACATTGAGTGAACAATAGGATGTAGTAGTTGTAAAAAAGACTAGACCTTTTTACAACTAGCTAATGCCGCGATCACCCAATTTTTGTGATTTTATTTTGCATTGTTTAACATGGAAGTCATTGTGCAATTGATTCCCCTAGAAATGTTCAAAATCTTGCTAGTTTATTCAACCCCACATTTCCATACCCTTTTTAGGATTTGGATGATTATACTTAGTTTATTTTGGTCATATATCTTACTTGGTGTTTTTGAGACTAAAACTTGTTTGTTTATTCATAAGCCATGTCAAAATAATGAATTTGAGTCAAGGAGGGTAGTGTTATGCTACCCAAAACATGTTAAAACCATTTTTCCTTTTGAGTCTTTGAAATATAACATAGATCACATAATTTGAGCATGCTTACACCGTTAGGCTGCTCAATTTATTTTAAGACTTGTTTCACCTTGTGTCAAAAACCATTTATTTCCAACCATTTTTTGTATACCATTTGGATGTTTGTCTTGTGTCATCATGCTATCCAATTTTGTCTAGCTTGTTTGGTCAAATCCTAGTTTTCAATGTTGAGTTTTCAATTAAGCTTGTCAAGTTTGGATTCAAACATTGATTTATTTCTATTTAGGCCTTAATTCATAGGGCTAATACATATATCTTTATCTTTTGGGTTACATAACTTTTGTTAATTGATTACCCAAATTTGAAAACTATTGATGGTTTGTTTGTTTAGTACCTATCCTTATCATTATTTGTGCCTTTATTTGGGAAAACACAATCTTTCTTCAAAGAGCCTTTTGTCTTATGCCATATCCCAAATGATCATGTTTATGTTTGATTTCATGTGCCAGGTCTATATCAAAGTTATTTCCAAACTTCTTAGATTAAATCAAATCACATCAATTTTTGTTTCAAGTCTAGCTTTTGACATCATTTAGCCAAAATTCCTAGCACATGCCTATTTTTTTCAGCCTAGATTTTGACTCCATTTTTGGACAAAAGACCTAGTAACTCAAGTTTTCCCTTTCCTAGTTTAGACCTTGTTTGGAACACTTTGACCTAGACCTTTGACATGCCATTTTCTATTTAGATGCTTAACCTTTTATGTGTATGACATTTAACATTAGATGTTTGAAATTAGGACATTTTATGCCAATTCTTAGCACAAATCATTTTAGAGATACAACTCCAATTTCACGCCACATTGGAGATACAACTCCACCTTTTGACCAACTTAGACTAAGCTCAAACTATTTGTCCTTTGTACATAGTTTTTTAGAGTTTGTAGAACTCTAAGCCTTTTTGTTTCAGAGCTTTCATCATTTAAATAGATATGTCTCACTACACTTATGGTGGAGTCACTTAAAATCCAACTTATGATGGAATGGCCACACAAAATAACTCTTATGACTTTAGTCAATACCCCAATGATGCTAATATGGTTTATGAGATATATTTCTATCTGCCTCATATTAATCATTCATGAGAACAAAGTCATGAAACAACTTACTGTCTAACTCAAGACCTTGATTGGTATGAAGAGGCTTGTAAAGAGGAATTTGAAGACCCAACTATAGATAATGTTTTTTTGGATATGAATCCATACCCTCTTTTCAATAATTAGTATATAGAATAAAGTTAAGAACTAGCTTATGATCCAAATAAAGATTATGATGATCTAGTTTATCTTGAGGATTTGGATGCTTTGGCTTATGAAAGCAATTAGGATCCATAATTTCCTTTTGTTATATGAACATCAGTTACCCCTAACCCTCCTTTGGATTATATGATCTATCAATATATATAATATCCAAGGAATACCATTACCATTTTGAGACCTCATCCTTTGGTTTGTGTGAGCAATCAATCTCCACAACACCCCTTCATCATTTTATGACCATGTCCTTTAGCTTGTGTAATAAATCATGCTCCACACTACTCTATCATTACCATATCAGGGCTTTATCCTTTAGATCATTAAGAACTCATGCTCCCCAATGCCCTACCATTATCTAACCATAAGTCATTCCTTGTCTAGTACCAATCCCTTCCAAACCTCAACCCATCTAATCATTTGAAGACCAAGCTTTGTTCAAAACTAGTATTTTCTAACTCTTTGGAAACCAAGGCCAAGAGAACAAACCAATCCAATATCTTTTTATTGAATCAACCATTTGTGATAAGTCAACCTATGATAAATTACATATTGATCCTATCCTAGTTGTCAAGGAGTCTCACTCTGATGAGCTAGTCTTTATTGAGTCACTTCTTAATGACTATAACTACCTTTGGGCAAATCATTACCTCAACCATGTGACTATTTTTCAAGAGCCTCTTATTGACAATCTAGTCTTTGAGGAGTTGTCTCTTGACCTTTTTCCCATCTTAAAAGAGTCTCACTTTGACAAACTAGTCTTTGTGGAGCCCATTATGCCATCATAGGTCATTACATGTCCAATACTAAACATTCAACAAGACATAATTATAGCAAAGTACCCATCAAATGAAGAATTTGAATTTGAGTTAGGTTCTATTCTTGAACTAACATCAAATTTACCATCATAATTTGAATCCACATGAGTCTCAATGTCAAATTCAAAGTCCCTTGAGTTAGAATTAGATTGAGAAGAAGAATATGTTTGTGACTATTAAACTTACCTTGTAGATCAATTTGAATACATTTGTGATCCATTTATGATTTTTTAGGATAGCTACTTCAGCTTTGACAAAATTTATCCTAGTATCTATTGATGCAAAAGATTGCACCCTTGGCAGGAGGCTGAGCTCCTGCCTTCTTCACACAATAATGGAAACTCCCCTCTCGCTTGTGGGACCGGCGAAGCTGGAGGGGAGAGTATCTAGATAAGGGCTAGCTCCCTCTAATGTATCATATAGGTCCCATTTTCTCTTACTGCTAACAAAAAATGTAAAAAGGGGGGATGAAAAGAGAGAGAGAGATGCTAAAAAAATCCTAAGCCTAAAAAAGAAAAGGTGATACACCAAAAAATGTGATCCACTCAGCCTGAATATACACTTTTCACTAAAAGGAAGTGCCTATACACTTCATCTGAAATGAGAAAACCTTCTACATCAGTGGGTCAGGGGTTCATGGAGATACAGGGAGGAAATAACTACTAGAGGCATTCTGAGACACACTGCAGCAGCCTATCCACTTCACCTATACTCCTCTAGGGACACTTCTGATAGACCTGTAAAAGGAAACTCAAAAATGCACCAGACATGCTGCAATCATTCTGCAAAAGCATTAAGAAAATGACTTAACACAGAATCAAATGCATAGACACATACTAAAGATGCAAAACTCAGAATGGAGGTAAAAATGCTAAGTTTTGATTCAAGGTAAAATTCTGGTAGAGCTCTGCCTTACAAGCTCGAGAGATTTTTGGGTAGAGTTTTGCCTTAAGGCTGAGAGCATATTCTTTTCTCAAATGAGAAGTTTACAATTTATAGAAAGAGGAAGATAAACTTGGTGCTTCTTGGGAAAGATTTTGGCACTCATTTTCTATCAGTGGCCCATGTGCATTCTGAATCTTGGGAAGAGGAAGCCACTGTTACTGATGTCATTCTTCTAGAAGAGGACTACTAGAACCATGTTGTACAATCACCAAAATTGACTTTGGCATTCAAACATTAATGTAAGAGCATGGCTACACCTTTTTTCTATAAACTGACTATAGTTTGTCCCCTCATCAATGCCAACTACAAAAAATAGGTCACATCGCTCATCTACAATAACTCACCTTCCCTTTGCCACTTGGATGCTTTGTCTTTTCTACTCTTTGTCTTCTTCTTACTCTTTTGGCCCTTGGGGGTGATCTTATAGTGGGTCTTTGCACTCCTTGGGGCTCTTTCCATGATTTGGCACTTAGGCAGTTTAAAAACAATGGCTACTCCACTATGTTAAATTTGACATTCACGCGGCCATCACCTAATAACTAGTTCATCTACTTAAATTTGACAGCTTTCAAGGCGTCACCATCCTCAACAAAAGTTATCAAGTCTTTTCTTTTAGGCTTTTTTCCCCACGAGTTTTCTATTTCGAGCCTTTTCTCATAGATAAAAAGTCTATGGGAATTGGCCACTTTGACTTTTCTATGGGCTCTTTGAAACTCTCTGCCCTCTGTAAGGGCTTTTGAACCTTGAACTGCCATCCATAAGGGCTTTTGGACCTTTGATTGTGTCCTTTGGCTTTTCTGGTCTTCTTGACCTCCGTAAGGGAATTTAGATCTTGAATTGCCCTCCAGCTATAGGGCACACCCTTAAACCAAGCCATTGAACCAAGTCATTGAACCAAAATTGGTTTAACAGTTCAATTAGTTCAACAGTTCAACCACTGTGCACTGATGCCATTGAACTTAGGCTTTTAAACTATCTGGTTGAATTGGAAGCCACTGAAATGATGCTTCTTGAACTTTAAACATTGAACTAAGGCCTTGAACCAGTTCAATGGTTCAAAGATGCCAATTTTTTTGTGATTTCCTTCAGCCCAGATCCTGAAGAAGCCTTGTAAAACCTAGAACTCTCTGAACTGATCCTTCATGCACCAAAGGACTAACCTGTTGAGTCTGTAGAAATCCAAAACCTGTAGATTCCATAAATTTAGACCTACAGAGTTCATAGAAATTCTGTAGAATCCATAGAAATGAATAGATTCATGCAAAATTAGAAAAATGAAATGGCCTAGAATAGCAGGGATAGAAGGGGACCAATTTTTGGCCTATTGGGCAAAAAATGGTCAACAAATTGGTGACTCCCAGGGGAAGCATGCTTGCTATGCTTAAAGACCAGTTGCCTTGCAGTCCATTGGGCATAGATTTAGATGTAACTATGAAGAAAGGTTAGCAATAGCCCCAAATATCCAAGAATCAAACATGAAGCTTCTTACCCCACACATAAGGGAAACACATAAGGCTAAAAAACACTACCTGTGTAACTGCACTTAGGGAAAGTAGGAAAAGAGACTGAAAACAAACTACTATATACAACTAACTAGGAAAAGTTTTCTCCCTCTTGGGTCAAAGGGAAAGCTTCTTAAGTCCCCTTCCTGGCAAGAAGACTTATGGTGGCACCTAAGTAGCTGAATGAAAAGGAGAGTTGGTGACCTGCTCCTCTTGCCTATCACCTGATTTAGCTTGTACTTGAGTGGAGATTCAAACATGCTTCCAACATATACATACTCTATTTGTTATTGGAAGCTTGCCTCCTGTTGGTTCATTAAGCTGGTGCATCTCATCAAGAAATCAATTGCTACCGGCTCATCACCATAAGCCCCTTGATACACACCCTTGACTGGCTTGCTCTCTTCTTCCTCATGCTCAGGTTCCATGGTATGACCATCCTCCTTGATGATTTCAAAGAAAGTATCTTCAAATTCACCAACCTATTGGAGGGATAAATCTAAAAAAATGTAGCCTCTTTGCATGCTTGTTTGAACCCCAATGCTACCTTCTCTGCTCTTATCCAACTCATAGCCTCCTTGAAAAATAGTGTGGCCTGCCTCAATGACTTCAAATGAATCATTCAAAACATGAACAAGATATTGTCCATGCTCCTCCATGTAACCTAAGGAGATCTCCTCCTCATCCATACTCATGAAGTCTCCCTGGTCAGTCATAAACTAAGAATAACCTATATTAGGCAAGGCCTGATAGCTTTCTTGGAGGTGTATGGATGGAGTGTATTCAGACATGAAATCTGCTATTTAGTCTGAAATGTCCATCACACATTTACTAAGGAGACCTGCTCTAGACTCCAACTCTGCAATCCACCTATCCATATCTTCCTGGAAAAGCCTTTCCCAGAAGTCATAATCATCTTTGGGAGCAGGAGCAGCCCCATCTTCTTCAAGGTTTTGAGCAAAACCTTTTTCTTCTTCCTTTCTACCCCAAGATTCCACTATTTGCTTCTAACTCATGATCTTGGGATTGGAATCTTGCTCTTGTGAACAGGCAACAACTTTATCCTCTTCAAGGTCCTGAGCTAGTTCATGATGTTCCTTCTTCCAACTCAGAATTTGGAGATCATGTTGAAAGACTTGAGGAGGTTGGGGAAGATTTGGGAGGGTCTACTCATGTACAAGAAGAGCTATCTGAAAAGAGGTGTGCTAAAAAGCTAGGCCAATGGGATTGAGGGTAAGATCAATTAATGCATTGGATGAGTTAGAATGAGCAAGTGCCATCTGATAGAAAGGATTTGGCACACAAGAGGGAGTTTTCTCTAGAATAAGAGAGGGAAGACCCTGGGCCAAATTTTTTTGGTTTTCATCCCTCCACTTTACCAACACTTCATCAATATTGAAATTAGCTTGTGGGTTGGTGGAAGGGGTGATTTTTGGCATCATCTCCTCTATAGGGTTTGAAAGCTCCATCTCTCTTTCACTCAGTAGTCTCATCTTCTTTTCTAATTCCTTAATCCACTTGGCTAGGTCATCCTCATTTTGTACCTCTTAGATCTCGTGGGAGTCATCATAGAGATGGGGAGTGCATGAATATTGCCATGAAATGCAAGGATCTTCTTGAGGAAGGGTGGGAGGGACTTGAAAAGGACTAACCTTATTTTGTACCTCACACTCTTAGACAATGTCTTTCTCCCCCTTGCTATTCCATGACTCAACCACTTTATCCCAGCTCAAGCAATTTAGACTGGGCATCTCCTTTGGGGTTGATGGGGCCATAATGTGAGAGGGTAGTGAAGATTTAGATTCCACTTCCCTCACTGCCAAGATGGACTGCTACATCTGAAGGTTTGCCAATTTGATTTGTCTATCAAGATTAGCCTTAAACATAAGATTTTCTATTTTGGAACTCTCCTCAACATGATTGGGGAAAGGACTTTGACAGGCTTGACTTGGCTCATAAGTAGGGGCTATATATTACTGATATGATACTTGGGATAGTGAGTATGCAGGTTGATAGACTTGGTAAGGCTACCTCTCATGAACACTCAACTTTTCTTCCAAAGATGCAATTAAACCACCCACATCTAGCATCTCA
The DNA here is from genome assembly GCA_037957365.1 of Torreya grandis. NCBI lineage: Eukaryota > Viridiplantae > Streptophyta > Pinopsida > Cupressales > Taxaceae > Torreya > Torreya grandis. The sequence goes on along the minus strand of JARHVA010000942.1, from coordinate 4,076,192 downwards.
CTTGTAAGCCTGTGCCAATTGGCTCTTTCAATAGGAGCCCATTCCTTCTTAACCTGATCTAATGCATTCCTCACTTGATGGATGATATGATCAAGAATTTCTTGCCCACATCCCCTTTTGGTGTTAAGATCTATTACATACTTTTTGTATCCCAGTAGTACTCATTTGAAGGTAGAAATGGGTTGATTGGCAAAGAGACTAGGTTGAGTAGGAGAAGTGACACATTGAGAAGACTGGGCATAAGGCTGATATAGCTTATGGTAGGGATGAGACTAGCCATATTAAACTTGATAAGAATCAACATAAGGCTGGTAAAGATCATAGCCATGATGGCCAAGGAAAATAGGGTACATGGCTCTAAATGATGGGGGTATACATACTACAATATTGTTTCTTGGTGATATGGTACAAAAACTACTTAACTAGTTGATTTAACTCAGAGTCACCATTAGTGTTTGATGCAAAAGCCTTAAAAGGCTGGTTGGTTGAAGAACACACCAAAAATTCTTCAACTCTATGGACACAACTTGTCCTAGTTGGTCCCACTAGGCATGCCAAAAATTGTTGACATAGAAGATTGCACCATTGGCAGGAGGCCAAGCTCTTGCCTTCTTCACGCAATAATGGAAACTCCCCTCTCACCTATGGGACCGGCAAAGCTAGAAGGGAGAGTCTCTAGATAAGGGCTAGATCCCTCTGATGTATCATATCGGCCCCAGTTTCTCCTACTACTAACAAAAAATGTAAAAAGGGGGGATGAAAAGAGAGAGAGAGATGCTAAAAACAAAGCCTAAGCCCAAAAAAGAAAAGGTGATACACTAGAAAATGTGATCCACCCAGCCTGAATATACACTTTTCACCAAAAGGAAGTGCCTATACAATTCATCTAAAATTTGAAAACCTTCTGCATCAGTGGGTCAGGGGTTTGTGGAGATACAGGGAGGAAATAACTACTAGAGGCATTCTGGGACACACTGTAGTAGCCTATCCACTTCACCTATACTCCTCTAGGGACACTTCTAACAAACTTGTAAAAGGAAACTCAAAAATGCACCAGACATGCTACAATCATTCTACAAAAGCATTAATAAAATGACTTAACATAGAATCAAATGCATAGACACATACTAAAGATGTAAAACTCAGAATGGAGGTAAAAATGCTAAGTTCTGATTCAAGGTAAAATTTTGGCAGAGCTCTACCTTACAAGCTCAAGAGATTTTTGGGCAGAGTTTTGCCTTAAGGCTGAGAGTGTATTCTTTTCTCAAATGAGAAGTTTACAATTTATAGAAAGAGGAAGAGAAACTTGGCACTTCTTGGGAAATATTTTGGTGCTCATTTTCTTTCAGTGGCCCATGTGCATTCTGAATCTTGGGAAGAGGAAACCATTGTTACTGATGTCATTCTTCTAGAAGAGGCCTGCAAGAACCATGCTATACAATCACCAAAATTGACTTTGGTATTCAAACATTAATGTAAGAGCATGGCCATGCCTCTTTTTTGTAAACAGACTACAATTTGTCCCCTCATCAATATGAACTATAAAAAATAGGTCACGCCACTCATTTGTAATGACTCACCTTCCCTTTGCCACTTGGATGTTTTATCTTTTTTGCTCTTTGTCTTCTTCTTACTCTTTCAGCCCTTGGGGGTGATCTTCTAGTGGTTCACTATGCTCCTTGGGGCTCTTTCCATGATTTGGCGCTTAGGCAGTTCAAAAACAATGGCTACTCCACTATGTTAAATTTGACGTTCACGTGGCCGTCACCCAACGACTAGTTCATCTACTTAAATTTGATGACTTTTGGGATGTCACCATCCTCAGCAAAAGTTATCGGGTCTTTTCTTTTGGGCTTTTTTCCCCATAGGTTTTCTATTTTTGGGCCTTTTCCTGTAGACAAAAAGTCTGCAGGAATTAGCCACTTTGACTTTTCTATGGGCACTTTAAAACTCTCTTCCCTCCGCAAGGGATTCTAGACCTTCGGTTGTGTCCTTCAGATTTTTTGGTCTTCTTGCCCTCTGCAAGGGCATTTGGATCTTGAACTTCCCTCCAGCTGTAGGGCACACCCTTGAACCAAGCCGTTGAACCAAGTCATTGAACCAAAATTGGTTCAACAGTTTAATTGGTTCAACGGTTCAACCACTGTGCACTGATGCCATTGAACTTAAGATTTTGAACTATCCAATTGAACTATAAGCCACTTAACTGATTCCATTTGAACTTTAAACATTAAACCAAGGCCTTAAATTGGTTTAATAGTTCAAATTTGCCAATTTTTCTATGATTTCCTTTAGACCAGAGCCTGAAGAAGCCTTGCAAAACCCAAAACTCTCTGAACTGATCCTTCATGTGTTAAAGGACTAACCTGCTAAGTCTGTAGAAATCCAAAACCTATATATTTCATAGCTGTATACCTATAGAGTTCATAGAAATTCTATAGAGTTTGTAGAAATGAATAGATTCATGCAAAATCAGAAAAATGAAATGGCCTAGAACAAGGACAGAAGGGGACCAATTTTTGGCTTGTTGGGCAAAAAATGGTCAATAGTATCTTCGACAAGGATTTTGATTCCAACACCCATTCCATTATCATTCCATAGGCCATTACCATAAACCAAAATAGCTATATTATTGACATTCCATCTCACATAAGTGTTGATTGATCAACATAATCACACTTTATTGAATTGCATCCATGATGACATAGTAGTTGAAGAAGAGCAAGGAGACTATGACCAAATTCATTTAGCATAAGAGTACTCTCCTAGTGAAACCTTTTCAGAGGCATTAGGGGATAATCAAATTCAAAACTCAGCATCTTCTAGTGAAACTTTTTTAGAAGCACTAGAAGATAATCAAAGTCAAAAGTCAACATTCCTTAGTGAAACCTTCTCAAAGGCACTACAGGCCAATCAAGATAACTTCATTGGTGAAAACCTCATTGAGGCATTGATAGCTAAGCACAAAATTTCTTCACTACTTGATGAAGGCAAAATCAAATATCAAATCAAAATAACTTTCTATCTACAACCTAATTCGATGGTAGCTACTCTCAAGCCCAAACAACAAAAAAATCTGATGGTACTATCAAGAGAACAAGTCTTCAGCCCCACCACAACAAAAATTATGTCAAATATGACATCAACAACATTACATGTGACTGAATGTCTTGATCGTCATTTGTTTCCCAACCTTTCCACATTCCATTATCATCTACCATTCTATTTCATAATAAAACCTACCATCCATTATTTGTCCTTATTTACCATCCATGGTCTCACTTTCCTTTTTAGAGGCTATAAAGATACATTTTCTTGACATTTGAAGGAATCAAAATCAATGACCAATGAAGATCATACAAGCATTCTTGACAACTAAATCTATAGCCAATTCTTGATAGAGTAGTTATTCAGATGAGGTGTGGGCTAGCAATTAACATGATCAAGTATTTTGTTTGTATCATTTGTTGATTAGGACATGTATCTCTATCTCAATAAGAAAAATAGAATCATATGCCATTTACCACACCTAAGCCAAAAACATATACCATATCGTTTCATATTTTCATGCCATTACCATTGTTCAATATCCATTTTCCATTATTGTGTATCCTACCATTCACCCCATCACTTGGGGGAAAACCCTGTTACCATTTTATACATCCTATCATTCTATTCCTATCTAGACTAAAGCCTATTTTTAGTCTTACTACCCAATCCTATTTTGATCTTGGTTCATTTGGTTCTTCCCATACCTTTTTGTGGGGGGATTCTGATCAAGTTTTAACAATCAATCCAATCTATGTTTATAATGATAGTCTATGAAATTAGTGTGATAGTTGATATGTCAAGGTATATTTCATTTTCCATCCTATATCAAGTTTGTTTATGTGAGCTTGATTATAACTACCTATGGGAAAATTAGTGTTTTAATAGTGTTGCTACTAATTATAACTTCCTATTGGCAAATTAGTATAATTGACCTATGATGTTGTATCCTATTTATAACCACCTATGGGCAAACTAGGTGAAACACTTGTTTAACATGTATTACCGCATCACCTTACCATCATTACTTTCATTTGACTAGCCATTTACCAAATTTGAGAACTTGTTGGGACCTAGTTGGTTTTTCCTCACCTTTTATGTGGATGGAACTACTATGACTTGAGGTCATTTTAGGACTATGTGGGTCATGCTCAATTCATGTTGAGGCCATCTCGATCCCTCTTTTCATATTCTCTCACCATTTTACAAGCAACTTAAGCCAAATTATCTCACCATTTTACGAGTAGGTATCTTGTCATTTTCTAATGAGTTAAGATACCTCAAAATTCCTAAAACATTCATAATATTTCAAAATCCAAAAATATTTGTCCTATCTAAGCCTAGTCAGTTATCTTATATCCACCTTACTAGGGAATGGTCATTGTTAGGATGATTTTTTTTCTTTTGTTTTTAAGATTTCTTTTTGTTTATTTATTTTAGGTTGTTTGTTTATTTGTTTTTCTATTTGTTTCTTTGTTATTTGCTTGCCTATTTATTTATTTTTAGTATTCTTGCCTTAACTCAATCTATATATGTTCATTGGGTGATTCCTTAAGCACATTATTCCTGAGTCCATCCATATTCATATGTCAAAATTATCATCATGGTTTTTATCATTAGTTTATTATTTTTTAATGTTTATTAGATAAGGAGTCAATCTTTATGCATATTTTGGGATAATCTTCATGGTGTTCTATCATGAATCCTACCATCACATGCTACAAAAAAATTAGCTTCAGAAAGGTCTATAATCAATGGAGCCACATAAGTTTCTCCTTGGTACCTTGGAAAATCATTCCATCCCACCCTTGATCAAATCAACCCATTGACCATTCTAGTTGTATCACTATTAATTAGGATGAGCATCTCTTCATTAGCAAGTACAATTGAATCATTCACATTAATCAATCTTATTCTTCTATCCATCTCTTTCATCACTTTATACCCACTCATATTTAATCTATATTCAAGGTTAGATCCTTGAGTTATTCTTGCTAATCAACCCTAACTTGGGCACAATCATTTTTAGCCAATCTAGGTCCTCTTAATGATTATAACTACGTATGGACTAATCATTATTTTGAAATTTAGCCTTGATTATAAGTAACTTTGGACAAATTAGTATCCTTTTTATATCAATGCATGCAATAATTTTCTCATTTGGATTAATCTTAACAATAGGTTAATTCCACATTTATTCTTATTTCTTTTTGAGGGACTATCTATCAACAAATGTAATGGCCACTCCCTCGAGGGGGCATCATCATAGGCTTCCCAAAACCATTTGGAGCTTTATTCTTCAACCATAATTTTATTTTTAGCATATAGTCCATCTCTCATTATTTGAGAAGACATTGCTTTTCCTATGGTTTGTAACATCTTCCCAAATAGGGGAAAACTGTAGACACCTAAAACTGGCCACCAATAACATCCAACTAGGATTTTGGCCAATTTCCACTTAAAATACATAATTTATCCTAAAAACACTAAAATGCATTAAATGAGTTGAAATTGACATATTTAAGTGCTAATTTTGGCCAGGTTATCACTAAATGGGGCAATGCAATTTATGGGCCAACTAACTTTGATCAGATCATTTCAAGTCAAAATGCCAATTTTGCACCTAGGTGCTCTGGATTGATCTTTCCTATCAAATCTTCTACACAAAGCATGTGCCTTTGTTATTTTTTATTGGTAAAATCTTACATGGGATAATGGATTCAATGCATTTGACATCACTTTCCAATTCTAATCCAATTGAATTTTGGACTAATAATAAGGCATTTTTATCAATTTGAGTAATTTGTGCATAAAGTGCTTAAACATACTTAAGAGCTAATTAATCCTAATCAAGAATCCCATGGAAAATTGTTGAATAATTATTTTTGGAAATGAATATTAAATATCTACATCATTAGGTGACCTCATTTCTTAGGAAGACATCCCTAGGCCATAAATGCCATAAATATTAGGATTCATGCCCCTATGCCTCATCAAATCCCTTCATGCCTCTTAATTTATCCTCTATCCAAAATATTGATGAGCCTATATATCAATTTTAATTACAAAATTAGATTAATCCTTAGCCACACATCTCAATCTTGAGATGGATGGTTCAGGTTGATTCTAATCAATCTCAAAAATCTATAAATAGAGAGGCCTTGAACATCATTTCCAAGCTATTTTGGTGCAAAGTTATAATGCACAAATATCTTCAAGAAGCCATTGCAATTAGTGTTACCAAGACAAATTGATTATAATATAAGATAATACATAATCCAAAGGTGCCAAGGAGAGATGGAGGTAGCCAAGCTTCAATTTCCAAGGAATTCATGAGCACAAGCTGAGCAAGCCACTACAACAAGCATTTTAAAGCATTCAAGGAAGGTAAAAGAGGGTTTCTTTTGCATTTTAGTCATGTGTTTTATTCATGTTTGTTGACTAATCTCTCCCTAGTGTCTAAGAGGTTCTAAGAGGTTCCAAGAGATTAAAATCATATTAAATGGAATATTAGGACTTAATATAACTCCCCATGTTAATTTCATTCCATATAACAAGTCTTATGTTCCTCAACTAGCTACTTAATCTTAGGCAGTCAGAATTGGCATAATGAACATGGTAGTGATAAGGGTGAAAAGCTTCAAGTGGATTTATTTTAAGGTATGATTGATGCCTATAAGGCCATCGAGGGTATTTCCAAGTGTCATACACTCTCTTCCATGGATTTTAATGGAAAATTGAATCAATTTTTTATGTGAAGGGCGATTGAAAAAGGAGTTTTTTAGAGTGCAGGTAGTGATAACTCATTTCTAGGAGATTCCAGATGAGTAAGACTACAACCAATGCATGGAGATTCATGTATAAAATTCTTCCCTCTCATTTAAATAATTATAAATATCCCTAGTTAGTTTTGTGATGTTCAAATAGGTTTTGATGGTGAAGGTAGTTATCTAAGCCAACATAAGGAGTTTCATGCCACTTTTCATGAGTTTCATGCCTTGTATAGACACTTGTACTTCCTAACCTTGCATGGTTCATTTCAAATATTATCCTCATGCATATGTAACTCATTTGATCATATTTAATATTGTATTTATGACCTTTGGACTTCTTTATTCTCTTCTCTCTCTCTCATAAGTGTTATAAGAACTAGCCATTTTGGCCTTTTATAACTTATACTCCACTTGAGTATGGTAAAGCCCTGATCATTTGCATACCATTTAATCAATAAGACTACTGATTTTTACCTCTTCCATAACTATTCAAATTTGTTTTAATTGGATGATTGATCTTGCTTAGTGAAGACTATGGATTCCTTAGCATGTTGTCTCATTCTCTCACCTATTTACAACTTCTTTTTGTAGGTCATGTGAAGTGTTCTAGGAAGTTTCAAGGTTAAGTGAGTTATAATATTAACTAGTGACATTCAAGGCCTCTTTTATAGCCATCCAGCCTAAACATTCATCCATAACCTCATAATGAAGCATTGATGTGAGAAGATTCAAATTGGAAAAGTGTATGTTTGGTTAGTCCTTTGTTCTCATGTGTAACATGCAATTGGTTGGAAGTCATCAAATTTTTTAGTATATCACCTACCTTAGGATAGTTTGATTTCAATTTTCTCTCTCCCTTTTTTGTCACAAAGTTTAGGTGTAGTAGTGATCCAAAGTGGTACATCAAGAGAGCTAGCCCTATCTAGAGATTCATCTCATCCATAGGCTACCCACAAGCCTAGAGGTGTTTTATTACTTGGATGAGGAGAGCTGAGACATCTCCTCAAAGGGTGAAAATCCAAGTGACAATAGTTTTTGGCATGCCCAGTGGGACTAAAGTCCAAGAGAGTGGAAATATTGTTGGTGTGTCTTTCCTGTAATCAGCTTTTGGAAGCAAACAAATGAACACCAATGGAAATTTTGAATGATAAATTCTGGTTTTAAATAACCTAGGTAATATTTTTGAAAAGTTTGATTAGTTTTTGTGTTTCCTTTGACATATGAGGTTGATATGGATATCTATGGTCAATACTCCTACATGAACCTTCTTATTAGCCTTGCTATGAATCATGTTTTACCCCTCAATAGTCCTATAAAAATGGCTATCAATCCTATGAGCCATAGAATCCATATAGCCCTTCATTTCCATCTCCATATAGACACCATGTTGTTGGACAACCCTATGAGGAAGGCTACCAAGAAACTTATCAAGAAACACCTCTTTATCAATCCCAATATGAGCCATATCATTCATACTATGATGTCTATCAGCCACAAGAGTACTCCTATGAATCTTGTCATATGAAATTAGATTACTCCATGGATTATACACAAAGATACTATTGGCAAAATGTAGTTCCTAATTTTGTAGATGCTAGTTCTTCTAATCAGCCCAAGAATTCACTTCCCTATGAGTTTACTAGTGATTTTCTCTTTCCCAAATCCACTCATAAGCCTTTTCCTTCATCTCACACTCCATATCTAACTCATCAACCTTCCAATAAACCTCACATTCCATATCCTTCATGTGAGCCTATCCACCAACCTTCCACCTCACCTCTTCTTGAGAAAGAAGCTATCTTGACAAAAGCAAGTAAACAAGAATAATCTCAATTCATGGTTGATCATGAAGATCTCATGAGTGTCTATGAGGAATAAATCACCATAGGGACTCCCCTTGTTGATCAAAAAGATAATCCACAAGGTAATGAATCCATATTTTAAGGGATGTGTGTCCATGAAGAAGAATCTAATCCTCCATTTTTTAGGGGATGTGTATCCATGAGGAATGTGGCCAAGAATTGAAGAGAGAGGTATTTTAAGAAGGTTCCATGTTTGATCATGAAGTTGTGGATGATCATCTCAAGCATGAAGTGTAGTGTATTATCAAGTATGGAGGTCAAGTCATTCCTCAAGGAGTGGTAGTCATAAGATAGTCTCATGAGACTAAGGTACAAGAAATAACTCTTGAAGATGACCTCCATGAGGAAGAAGATTTATGGTAGAAGTTTAATGCCATATGTAAGGAATTTTATAAGTTTGGTAAAGCTTTTTATTCTCCAAAAGATTGCATATCTGATGATAAGTCTAATGATGAGTCTAATAAACATGATATTGAGTGTTTAATCAAACATAAAGATGAAGGTCATTCTTCTAGTCAAGAACCTATTTTCATGAAGCCATTTGATGATGCTAGTGCACAAGAAGTTGTAGACATGGATAATGATGCCAAAGCAAATATTATTGTACCTAAAAGATAGTCAATAACTCCATCTGAGGTAAAACCACATTCAATGATATGGGAACATGGTGAAGGAAATCTCGGTGCTTCCAAACATTAAGCACATTATGTTAAGGAGGAGAGCAAGGCTGAAAGGACTATAATATTTTCAAACTTGAACATAAAAGGCCAAGTAAATGAGAAGGATGAGACTATTTGGATATAAGAAGAGTCCATTTTAATAGTCAACCTATATGGAGTTGCTTGGTTCTCATGGAACATCATGCGAATGAGGTTGGCAAACACCATGAAGAAGATGGAGGCATCGATGTTAAAGGTCAAAAGGCTACATGTCTCATTAAATACTTGATGTCATGAAAAAAGGAAGGTTTTAAACTTACCCTTTGATCTATGAAGGAGGTATGCTTGGTTTTTAGTTGTACCTAGTTGTTTGCTTTCTATTTTTCCTAAGTGCTTTAAGCACGTGTGTTTATTTTACTTGTGTGTGTCCTTTTTTTATGTACCTAGTTGTTTGCTTTCTATTTTTCCTAAGTGCTTTAAGCACGTGTGTTTATTTTACTTGTGTGTGTCCTTTTTTTATGTGGTTGAGGTACTCAAGAGGTATTGTCTTGATCAAAGCTTGTGGTCATTGCTCAAAGTCCTCTTATTGTGTTTCAAACTTTAGATGACTCCCTAAGCCCAATGGAATGGTAAGGCTACTGGTCTAGTTAACATATCAAGCATGATACCCCTATGAGTCACCAATTTATTGATCAAATTTAACCAAGTAGGTCAAATTGGGACCCCTATAGGTAATAACTTGATTTTAGGTGTTTTATGGGGGCCTAGTATTATGTCATATAGTGTATCATAGGTTATTTGATGTCATTATATATAATATTAGCCTTGGTCATTAGTCATTTTAACCCTTTTAATCTTAAGAGTCATTTTAAGGTCAAAAAAGGGGAATTTAATGAGTTATAAAGCCTCTTTTGGAAGTTTGAAGGTGTAAAAGGGGTGATGAAATGTTCCATGTGTCTTATTATACCTTAATCAATTATTCATAACTGAAAAGTGGTAGGTTCTTTAGAAGAATGGGTAGTTTTTTTGAAAAATATAAGCATTTAATGAGGTGTATAGAATTGTATAGACTACCACAGCTGAGGAAGTTTAAAGAGTGTCCCTTGGTCTTACACACTTTTTTTGGTGATCAATTTTATTATAAGCTCCAAAAAATGAAGAAACCCACTTCTCTCTCCTTGCACTAGGCTTGGCAAGCAAAAATGGTGTTCAAGTTTGTACTTGATACGACCAGCAAGGGAGGTTTCCAAAAAAATTTATCTTGGAGGTACTATTTACACTTAGTCATATTTCATTTGATGTTTTTTTGTAGATTAATGGTGGCTTTTTCTTTATGAATCATTCCTAATAAGTTGACTATGTTTTTCTACTTACTAATTTATGCACCCTATAGGTTTTACTATTATTTGGATGATTGTATATAATATAGTTATTGAGTTTGACTCCATATGATGTTTATTCCCTCTTAAAATTTTTTCCATGCCTATTTTCATGTTTAAAGGTGTTTTTATGAGCAAATCATCTCAATTTTGTAGACTTCTCACACTTGTTGTGATAGGCTAGTTTTCCACCATTTTTAGATCTCAATGCTTTGATAATGGACTTAGGGGGTTTTGTTAGGTTCATTTAAATGTTTTAAGTGCTATATTCATTCCCTATACCTTCTAAATTCATTCTTAAAACTAATTTCCATGATTTTGCAATCTTATGCAACATATACAATCTTCCACCATTAATGAACATGTACATGTGCTATGAAGAAAGGGTTCAACATTGGAAGGGAAGTTTGAAATCTTGTTTTGAGTTTTAAAACATATTGAGGTTTCATTTGAACATCATGAGGAGATATTATTTGGTTATCAAGGCATATTCCTATGAGGTATATTGACTATCTCATACTCATTGCCTATGTACAGTTCACCATATATCTATAAGTATTCAAGATGACATCATATTGGAATAAAATCCTTGATAGTTGCCCAAAATCCCTTGGGAATGATAAGAGTACATTAGTAAATCTTGATAAGGCCTAGGATTAGTCACAAATATGTATATCTTGCTTGCTACTTATAATTTTCATCTTCACTACCTGCATAGTGGAGTGTCCACCTACAGGTGACCTTAACAGAGTGATGAGGAGTCATATGGAGTGATGAAGTATCTGTTGAAAATATTATTGAAGTCCTAGAGTGTGGGGAGAACATTTTAAACTCATTTGAGGTGTGAGTATCTATGTATTAGGATCCCATAATGGTGACATTTATCACTCTCATGGAGATTTTACATCTCAACTTGCTCTCACATCATTTGATCAAATGGGCCTGAGCGGATGCATTATATAGGATCTTGATTTGAATCCAAATATATAATTTATGAGGATACATTTAAAATTTATGTGATCATCAAATGATGTCCTCATGACCATTAATGATGCCCACATGACTGTCAAATTTAATTTTATAAATTAGCCTTTGGCAAGGTCATATTTGAGGTTTATGCGACTATCAAATGACATCCTTATGACTATCAAATGATGTCTATATGAGTATAAAATTTAATATTAGTAATTAGACATGTGTCATTTCCTTGGGACTCCCTGCTCCTACAAATATAAGCAAAAAAATGACTTAGCATAATACTTTGGGAAACATATATAAAGGACCCTGCATGAATATTTTAGCCTAAGGTTTTAGTATTTAATAAAATACAATTTGGGCTTGAGATAAAATATTAAATTAAGATAAAAACATAATGAAATTCTTTCTAAGTAAAGGTGCCACTTGTTAGTCTAGTATTTGTTTTGAGACAATTTTTGTGGGAGAATTATCATAGGATTTTTATAGTAAAATTATTTTAGGAACTCTAAGAAATGGATTTGTTTCAAACAAAATATCTGTAATAATTTTCTTGAAGGGTTATTTTTGTTAGATAAAATTTTTGAGACACAAATCTTGAAGAAATTCCATCGAGGAATTATTTCAGATAAAATGTTTACAACAATTCTCCTAAAGAGTCAATTCTCTCAAATAAAATACCTAAAGGAAATCTTGAATGAATGATTTCAAAAGGGCTCAAGGGCATGATGTGTCAATAAAAATGTCTAAAGGAATTGGTCAAAGGGAAAAAAGCCTAGAATAAAAGTCTTGAAGGGTAAGTATCAGGGGGGAAAAGGTCTAGGACTAAGTCTTGAAGGGTAAGTGGTCACTTCAAAAGGGGTGAAAGTCACTTACAAAATGTTTGAAGGGTAAGTGGTCACTCAAAAAATGCTAAAAGGTCACTTTAAAAATGTTCAAAGGGTAAGTGGCCACTTCAAAAATGTTGAAAGGTCACTTTGAAAATGCTCAAAGGGCATGTTCACTTGGGGGAATTCCTTTAGGCCTTTTGCATTGGATATAATGTTTAAAACACAAAGTCTGAAGGAATTGGCTTATGGAAAAAGGTCTCAAAGGATAGACTCATAAGGCAAAAATTATCAAGACAAAAGTCTTGAAGGGAATGTTAAAAAGGGATGAAGGGTCTAATTCATAGGGTACATTTTGATGGGAAAGGGCCCTTACAAAAGTCTTGAAGGGCACTTTCAAAAGGCCGAAGGGTATGTTCAGAAAATCTTAAAGGTATGTTCAAAAAGTCTAAAGGAACATGTGTCCTTGACAAAACTTTTGAATGGTAAGCCTATAAAAAAGGGTCATTTTCAAAATTTCCAAAGGAATTATATCAGTAGAATTTTTTTGGATAAAATGTCTGAAGGAAAGGTTCAAAAGGACAAAGGTGCTAGACAAAATTCTTGAAAGATAGGTGCAAAGGGACTAAAGGGCAATTGCAAAAGTCCCAAAAGAATTATTTTAGGAAAAATGAATACAAAAAATGGTTGAAGGACATGTTTCACAAAGCTTAAAGGGTAGGTTGGTGAAGCAAAAAAGGGAATTTCAAAAGTCTCGGAGGGAAATTTCAAAATGCTAAAGGGTCATTTTAAAATGTCAAAGGGTACTTTCTATCTAGCAACAATCTAAAGGGTCTACTTTATGGGCATTCATCCTTGACAAAAGTCTTGAAGGATCTACTTATTAAAGGCTGAAGGACAATCTCAAAAATTTTGAAGGGTAGGTTCAAAGAGGTCGAAGGGTAATTATGTTAGGAAAAGTGTATCGACAAGATTATCCAAAAAAATAAGTCTAATTTGGGGAAATTATTTCAGCATAATTATTTTATGGAAAATGCTATGAAGAGAAAATTTCATCAAACAAAATGTTCAAGACACAATAAACCCAAAACTAATTTATGTAAAAAAAAAGTTCCAAAGAGAAAAGACCACAAACATAATTCTAAAAACATAAAGCCCAAAATAACAAACCTGATAGAACAAAAGATTTAGCCTATGAAAACATAATATCAATGTCATCTTGCCAAAGTATAAGAGGCCAAATCATGAAATTTTCCTAGAATTTGCATAAACATATAGAAGAGGGGGCTCAAAATCAAGACAATAATCTAAAAAAAGTGGGTCCCTATTTCCTATGGAAAGAAGGGGGATGTTGGGTAAAATATTACCAATTTGATAGAGAACTTATACACTTTTGATTCCTATAGGGGTGCCAAAATTATGCCAAATTGGTCAGTGAGTCAATAGCTTGGTTTTGTTCTCTATGAATAGCCTCTATATTGAAAACCTCAAATGACTTGAATAAATATTAGGATCTATGTTTGTATTTGTTTAAGTATAACAACTTGCATTGGTACTTATTTCTAACTAGGTTGATCACTAGTTGTAAGTCTCCATATACCAACAGTCCCTTGATGTTGTTCTTGAGATCAAATTGCAATCCCAAAATTAGGGCTTCATATTTTACTATGTTATTGATGCATGGAAATTGAAGCCTATATGCCACTAGGTACTTCATCCCTCATGGATTGACTAACTCAATACTAACACCTGATCCTTTATTGCTTAGTCCATAATTGGGAAGGGCCCTATACTTCTTGCACTTAATATTTTGTAGTAAAAATATATATTCCAAGACTAGGAAATTTGTAACTTACTTATTTGTTAGTAGTATTGTACTTCATAATAGGGTGATTCATCCTTATCCCTTGATCTATTCTAATTTCGTTGGCAGTGCCTCTCCATGGTAACCAAATATGAGAGAAGTCTATGGAAAGATATCGATTGAGTGTCTTTGACCAATTTATTTTCAATAATAGCCCATACCCTTCATGGATATCTATTACTAGTATGTCAAAAGTCATCTACACTCAAGGTTCTGATGCAAATTGGATGCATACATCATTAAGTTATCCTATCATAGTTACCACTATTTTATCTAGTTTTGAAATAGTCCTCTTGGAAGGATTTGGGGTTAAACTAAGCTTCTACCAAATTGAGGTTATCATCATAGTGACTGAAGCTCCATAATCTACCAAATAGTTGTGTATATTTTTTCCAAATACCTAAATTATTAGCAAGAAAGAGGGAACACCAGGATTAATTTTATATATGATATTTGTGTTGGCCATTTTGGCCTTTTATGCTATAGAATTCCCTAGGATAGACTTTCATAAGAGCTCATTTTATTCAGTGATTATGTCAGTCCATGGAGAGTAATATTAGCCTTAATATTTTTCATATCCTCAATAATATTATATCCTCCCTTATTATATTCTTCTCTATGTTGAGTTTGATCATTCCTTTTTAGAGGAGGAGGATTATTATCAAATTTAGGATTCACGAGAATAAATGTATTATTAGGAGTAGAAGTGGTGAGGGTTATATGTTCCTCATATTATAATTATTTCTATTGAACTATTAAAACACTTTTACTTCATCAGAATTATCTTATAGAATGTTTTAATGTTCACTAGAGAATCAAAATTTGTAAATTTCAAAAACCATAGCTAAACTTAAGGGGCCAAATTCATGAGGGAGATCTAGGGGATTTGTCATTTGATCCTATATAACTGTTTCTCTACGTTTTTGCTAATTACATTCAGAAGAAGAAGAAACTAAAGATAAAGGGTTAGGGATTTGTACGTTACCTGGATTAAGTTACACACCATATCCAAGCATTGTAGGAGCTCCTCTTTGGCTATGGAGGAAGACACCTATAGATAAGAATAAGACTTAAACAAAGAAAATGTTAGAATAAGATAAAGTGGACTGCCAAGCTACGCGCTCGGTCCCGAAAGCGTAAAGCTTCATGAGGGATGACAGTCCATTGTTTATAAGTAAAAGTATCATAAATAAAGAAATGACAAATGACTAGTAAAGAGGAAAATAGATAATACATACCTATTTATTTGCAGTTTGTATATCATAGTCACCGATGTCGGTAGTTCTACTGAGGTCAGTCTGTGGATGGTGCCGACGTCGATCATACTACTGATGTCAGTCAGGGTTGTGGTCAATGTTAGTCAGGGCAATGATCCTTGGATGAGTTTCAGGTTACGATAAAGGAGTTTGGGAGTTTAAGGGTTTGTGCAAGGTTATAAGATAGTGAATAGGGTCTGAGAGGGGACAAAGGTTGAGGATAGGTGTAAAAAGAGGATAAGAATAGAAGGAAGGCTTTTTAACCTTTCTATGTAGGAAGTCAGGTCTGGTTGATAGTATTTAGAAATAGTAAATAGAAACTAATTACTAATGTGTTTTAAGTTATTGAAATTAGAGGCAGAAGAATACTTAGCTCTGCTTGGTGAAGAACCAAAGGTGTAAAACACTTATTCTTGTTGTGGCTGATGTTGAGGTCCTCATACAATGTTCCAGTCCAATCTGGAGTGACTTGCATAGAGTTTTTATAGCCAGGGGAACATTAGTTGAATTCTGATGCTTAGTTTCAAAGCATGTGCATTGATCTACCATAGTCTGGGGCCAGAGGGAGAGAGAGAGAGAGAGAGAGAGAGAGCGAGAGAGATTTTTGGATTCGAGCATAAGCTCAATGTTAGAACTCAGTTTAAGTAACCGACGTTGGCTATTCCACTAGCGTTAGCCAATAGTTGACCAACATCAGTGGCTAGAAAATGGGTAAAAGGGATATTTTTAGCCCTTTGCCCATTTCTCCATCTTCCAAGTGCATTTGCCATTAGAGAACGGTCAAAAGATGGGGTTATTAGGCATGAGTGTTGGTTAGGTGGTTGGAATGGAGTGAGAATAAGTCTTAAGTAGTTAGGATTGGAATGACTTAGTCTTAGGTGACTCATGGGGTAGGAAAAGGTCTTAGGGTGAGGTTTCCAAGGTGAGGTGTCTAGGTGATGTCATTAATTTAAAATAAGTAGTTTATTTTAAATTAATAAGGTGTGTAAGGGACCAAGGGGAGTCGACACAATTTTGGTGTCTAAATTTGCCCCTTTTTGTCTTGTTGGATGTTCTAACGAACTACAAGACAGAAATAGGAGTAAGTTGCCCCAAGGTATGGGATAAGGTGTAGGTTTCCCCAGGTAGGATGATGAGGTATTCCCCCTCAAAGTAGGAGTCGAAGGAAGGGAACCTGAAATCGAGTGTCGATTTGATAGACAGTGGATGGGTATGGTGAAGTTGGAGTGTGAATGTTGTAATAATTAATATTGCATGTATACCGCTTCACGTGATAAGTAGGTCAAATTGTCGCAAGCAAGGTCAAGGAGCACTAAAATTGAAGTAACCAATCCCCAGCTTTTTAGTCATAGCTGATTGGGTTAAATGATCAAAGCTGTAGATCCAATGGTCATCGTGTTCCAAGTATCCAGGCTAGGAAGTGCTCCTAAAAAACACAAAAATGTCAAAAATATTGGGAATCAGCTTGGTCGTGATCTGATAATACATGTGAGGGTCATAATGTGGGGTGCATACAATTTGCTAACTATTTGTGAGGTATCATATATGCAATCAAAACAACCAAGGCAAAGTTGTCTCGAAAGTGGTCATGGTCTAAGGAGATATTCACAATCTCCAAGGTCATTGGTTGAGTCAGGCTGAGATATAAGTGATCTCAAGTGTTGTTTGTTATGGTTAGGGAGATGTATATGATCTCCAATGTGCCCCATGAGATGTCTAATGTGACTTCTACAGTGTGTAGGCTGGTTATTTGGTCATGATTTTGGGCTGGTATAGATAGTTGGTCCATTAGGTAAATGAACCAATGAATGGCTGAGCTAACCTTAGAAGACCCCATGTCAACTGAGTGCTACCTACATAGCCCCTGTTTCAAGGGCCTCAGGCCAATGTAGTTCTCCCCAAAAGGGAAGAAGAGGGTAGGTTATGGATTCAATTTTGACTAGGTTAGGTCATGGTTAAAGGTTATATGGTTGGTCCATCAGGTAGATGAATGAACGAATGGCCGAGCTAACCTTAAAAGACCCCATGTCAACTGAGTGCTACCTACATAGCCCATGTTATAAAGGACTCAGGCCAATGTAGTTCTCCCCAAAAGGGAAGAAGAGAGTAGGTTATGGATTGGTTTTGACTAGGTTAAGTCATGGTTAAAGTTTATATGGTTTGTCCATCAAGTAAATGAACAAATGAATGGTCGACGTCCTTAGGGAGACAAATGAGTGAATGGTCGAGCTAACCCCAAAAGACTTCGTATCAACTGAGTGTTTTCTACATAGCCCCTGTTTGAAGGGCCTCAGGCCAATGTAGTTCTCCCCAAAAGGGAAGAAGAGGCAAAGAGGTTGTTGGTTGGTTTGATTATGTTTGAAATGATGAGTATATGATGATGTTATAGCCTTTTCCATATTACGTGATGGTGTATGCTGAAAATAAAATGAGTGATGATGTTATAGCATTTTCCATATTATGTGATGGTGCATTCTATAACATTGGTTATGTGGTTTTTCATCCCTAGCAATTTTCCATATTGGTGATGGTGTATGCCAAAAATGAAATGAGTATATTTATGCTTTAGCAAGTTTCCATATTGGTGATGGTATATGCTTGACATAAATTGTGTTTGGTTGATAGTTTCCATGTGTATTGTTTTTCATAGAAACTAGTGTGAATGGGCTATGATAATTTATATAACACAAATTGATATTTGCATTAAATAAATCATGAAGTTATGTTAGTGGTTACAAAAAGGTTTGGTTTGGTCTGGTTTGGTTTGGTTGGTTTGGGTTGGTTATAAGATGTTTTGGTTGTATGTTACTAAGGCGTATAAGAAGTGAAAGGCATGTTGCTCTTTCATTGACAAGGACCATAATGATAGCATAGATAAGGTTTTTGTAAACAAAAGCCCCGTTCATGCATTACATCATTGACCATTGGTTTTTTTGTTAAAGAAGTATTCAAATCACTTGTCATTAAGTGAGCTCAAAATCCCTTGGGTATGTTGGGGTAATAGGTATATGATTATGTGATATGTGAGGGTAGGGTAACCTTTTTTAGTAGGGATAACTTTGCCCCTTTTATAGGTGACCCTGAGAACTACTATAGGCAATTCCATGACTATATAATTTGTCAGTCTCTCTCTTTTTTTTGGTAGACTGATCAATACGGGAATTTTACTTGGGGATGTTGTTTTGTTTTGTGGTCATGTGAAACTGGTCGGTGTGGGAAGCTTCTAAAAGGGTGCTATTTATGGTAGCAAAATTTGGGCTTAGCCATCCTTCGGAGTGGTCTATGTTTTTCTTTATATGTTGATGTCTTTAAATAGCTATCCTTCAAGGCAGCAGTCTACTAATTATAGCAATAATGCAACTGTCCTTCAAGGGAGCAGTCTACATTGATAGTTTATGACCTTTGGTTAGGCATCCCAATTTTTATGTTTTGTTTGTTGACTAAACTTTTAGTCATAGACTAGACTATAGAGGTTTAGGGGTTTCCCTTTTATTAGGACAAAGCATTAATGCTTTAAAAAAGGGTTGAAAGGAATAATAATGAGGATGACATGGGTTGTTCAAGGGACGAGCTCAAGTTAAACATCAAGTGAATGATTACTTGATTAATAGTAGAATGGTCATAGATGTAAGGCATTAAGGGGCTCAGGTTCTGGTTGGCCTTTAAGAGAAGACAAATGATAAGTGCCTAATTCATACTTGTGTGTTATTATGTAAGGTCTGAGCCAATTAGGAGCAAACTTGTCTCATTTGCTTCTTTCCATATTGGTCACGTGTTGGTTTTCTTTAAGGATGAGATCTCTGATTTTGAAATCTCACTCTTTTAGATTGTTGTAGGCACATTTTGGTTGATGTTGGATGATATAAAGATAATTAAAAGTTGGTTGATGCTTGGTCGATGCTTGGTTGAGGTCACGATAGTTAGTACAAAGTCAAATTCCCCCAATTGCTTTTGCAACAGGGACAATGTTTGACACCCATTGCGGATAATCAATGAGTTGGATAAATGAGATGGAGAGAAGATGTTGAAGCTCCTCTTTGACAAGGAGTGTGATGCAAGGATGCATCTTGCGAAGTGTGTGTGATAGGCTTAGTTTGAGAGGGCTAGATCTTGATCTTCCAGGTTGTAGTTTGGAATCTCAGAATCATTAAAGGTGATGGAGGCAATGGTTGGTAATGATTTGACTAAAGCAGCCAGTGGTTGGGGGTCTTCATGTTAGACCTCCACTGCCTATAAAGCTTTGATTAAGGCTTGGTGATGTTGTGGAGAGATTTGAATTAGGTCATACAAATACATCTTCACAGGGGTTTGGTGAAGTTCTTTCACCATGTAGTCGTGAATTGCCCCAAAAGATGTTGGTTGAGATGTGCCCAAGATTGAAATCTTGGGTTTTAGTAGTTGAGAAGGCTTGACAAATGGATATGTCTGAGGAATAGAAACTCGCTCTTTTCCTTTATCATTTAGAGCTTGGGACCTAGTGGCCACATTAATGGTGTTGATTTTAAATATAGGGGGAGAAGGTGGTAGAGGGACCATAGTCTGATGACGGGATCCCAACGAAGGTGAGGAGGTTTGGGAGGTATAGGGTGGTGTCAATAGTTTGTCAAAGGGGTCCTTAATGATAAGGGTGCCCTTTTTTAGGTGTTGGCGGATGACAACTTTAAGAGTGCAATAATGCTCAGTATCATGCCCAAGTGTGTGATGATACACATAGATTTTAGTGTCATCGAACCAAGATGGTTTTGGTCCAAGAGGTTGGTATGGTTTAAGGGGTGGGAGACTGATGCTAGAAGATTGCAATAATTGGTGTAACATCAAAGCATAAGAACCCGCTAATGGGTCTGCACACTTTGTCATAGTAGGGGTTGATAACTTCTTTTTAGGAGTTGTAGGAGGAGTTTTTTGTACCATCTTTTTGGGTGGTGGTGTGGCCACTTGCGTAGATGGCACTTTCGTGTTGCGAGGTGTCAAATTTTTTGGAGGAAATATATGTTTGATGAGTAGAGGTAGTAATGGAGGAAATTTGTTTTTTTTAGGTGTGGGAGTTGAGAGCACTCCTATTAAAGTAAATGGATGTGGACCCAAAATAGAGGGCAATAGTGATGGTGGGGGAGGAGTTCTCCACCATGTTTAGCAGCCTTCTTTAGTTTGGTGTGAGGACCACTATTGTGTAGGGCGAGGTTCAAATCTAACTTCACTTTTGGGTGAGTAAGGTTTGATACCGGGAAAACACTGAGAGATTTAATCTGTTTTGGCATGGTGGACACCTGTGAGGGTTTAGGTTCAAATATGGAAGGTTGAGCTTTTGAAGATTTGGAAGTAGAAGCCTAATTCTTGTTAGAGATTTTAGGGTGAGTAGTCACAAAAGGCTTGGTAATGTAAGATGAAGTGGGATGTGTAAGATAAGGAGACTTAAGTCACTCCCATAATGCCTCATGTTTTAAGTTCCTCAAATGGAAAAATCCTAAGTTTTTAGCCAATCAAGTGAAGGGTTTAGGTGATGTCACACGAGGTCTTGCAGTCAGTCTTTTAGAGGATTTAGGTGATTGAGAGAGTGGAAATGTGTTAGATGCAGTGATCTCAGGCTAAAGGTGAGAGAAAACCATCACCTGATCTTCTTTGATTGAAGTGGGTGAGGTGGCAAGTTCTTCTCTCGGTGGAGAAGGAATTGGAGAATGTGGCTCTTTGAGAGGATAGAGTGCAGGGATGATCATGCCTTCTACGTGTGGTCTAAGGGCATGGAAAGTATGATCCTCCATTGGTAATAGGAAGGATGAGGGTGGGGTTGCCAGCATTTATGCCATCAAAGCATCCTCCAATATGGGAGAGGTTAAGGTAGACTCTCCTACATGTGCAAGGGGGGTTGATGGAGGACTATCCTCCATCAGTGGAGGACATATAGGAGAGGAGGGCTCCTCTAAAGGGTGAAGTAGAGGGAATATGGCCCCTTCTACATGAGGGCGTGGGGTCTGAATGGTAACTTCTTCCAATGGTAGAAGAAGAGGGAAGGTAGGGACAAGAGGAATAGGTAATATGGGTTCTTCATGAGGTAGAAGTATGTGTGGAGGAGGTGTTTGATGTCGTGGGGGTGATATGGGTAGAATCGGCTCTTCTACCCGTGGTGGAGAAATGGGTTGACTAACCTCTTCAAATTGTGGGAGAGGTTGGATAGGAATGAAAGGAGAGACCGTGTTGACCTTGCATACATTGTGTTCTTGAGGGTCATCGGCCATGGTCTGAACATTATTTTGACTTGGGGGATGGTTAGGGAATGGTTGCCTAAAGACATCCATGTTTTAGTTAGGTGGCGCATTTGGGTTATCCAAAACAAGATCCCTTTTATCTAACATGTCTTGGATAACATTTTTAAAGGTTTTGCAATTGTTCGTGTCATGACCTTTGATGCGATGATAGTTACAAAAGTCATTTTCCCTATACCAAGTAGGGATGGCTTTTGAGGGGTCAAATTGGGGTGGTCAGATTTGAGGGAGATTGAGGACCCCCTGCTTTACTAGTTTATCAAACACAAAAGTGTATGATTCTCCTATTGGAGTGTATTGACGTTGTACGTACCATTGTTGGAATTGTTTTGTAATGCTTTGTGATGTAGAGGGCTCAGATTGGCTAGTTGTGGTAGAATATGATGATCTAAGTACCATAGCATTTGTCGACCCCTAGGACTTGCAATTGGAAGACAAAGATTTGGAGGAAGGGTCATTGGATTTTGTGTTAGTATTTTTACTACGTAGTTTGACCTTATCTTCTTCGACCACACAGAGTTCAAGCTTTCAGGCCATGGTGAAAGCTTCGTCAAATGTGCAGAATGTTTAGACCCACAAAGTAGATGAGATGGGCTTGGCACATGTTATTAAAAAGAGCTCAATGAGCTCAGGTTGAGGTAATGAAAAGGAGAGTTGGTTGATTAAACCTCTCCATCGGGCAACAAAGTCAGCTATTGACTCATCATTGAATTGTCTAATAAAATATAGGTCTGTGATGGAGACCTTTTTAGTGATATTGATTGAAAAGTGGTCAAGGAATAGCTGGCGAGTTAAGTGAAGGAAAAGAGGGAATGACTGGTAATGGAGCTATACCAGTCAAGAGTGGCGCTAGAAAGTGACATGGGGAATGTGCAAAGTAATAATGCATCATCGTGTGCTATGAGGTAGCAAGCGTGTCTAAACGCTCATAGATGTTGTTGTGGGTCCTCTTTACTCTGAAAGTGAGTAAATTTGGGGAGTTCCCACTGGCTAGGATATGGTCTAATAGGCACCGAAGGGTGAATAGGTTTTTTATAGATTTGTTTGTATGACAGAACATTCTTTGAACCATAAATGGATGTTTCAAGGTTGGACATCTTATCCATCAGCATCTTGATTAGATTAGCTGGTGGATTGGCAGGAGGGGCACCCCCTAGGTTGTAGGGTACCTGGAAAGCATTGGGAGGGGTGTATGATGTACTTGGTTGCATTTGTGTAGGTGTAACATATTGGTAGTTAATCATAGGGATTGATGTTGAGGCCAAGGGAGGTTGTGCCATGAAGCTAGAGGGCACAACTTGACTAGATGCCACCAAAGGTGGTTGAGTGGTGGCAATACTAGTTAGAGGATAGGTAGTCACTCTTGTATTTATGGGTGCAAGAGTGGGTGGGATAGAAACAATCAAGTTTTGAAAAGGTGTGGAACTTGTTTGGATTATTTATGGTTGAGGGGGTATGGAAACCCCAATGGAGGTAGGTCTAGAAATAGAAGGAGAGGCCAAATCTTGAATATTGGCTATGTTTTGGTTACTAGTTGAGGCAATGGCTTGAGTGACCATTGGTTGGGTAATGGAGGCTGTCGATATTATTGCCGTTTCAACTAAGGAAGTTGGCATCCCAAAAATAGGGTTACCTGAAGGATCTCACATTTGGCTTCTTGCGAGATAGTGTTGGAGAGCCTTGATGTTGAGGTCAAGGAATCTCTCAAAGTCTTGATCCCCTATGGGAATAATAGGAGTTTGATTTGGGGTAGGAGTACACTCAGTATCTGAAGTATACTCCATTAGAGGACTTGTTATGAAGGGCAAAGGTGGAAGTGGTTGATGCCTTATGTGGTCAACAAGATTTTTGGCTTGACTACATGTCAAAACCATTCAAGACAAAATGGATTCAAGTTTTAAAAACTATGTATTTCAGTTTTAGAAAACCAGAATGTGTGTTTAACAGCAAAAAAGTCAAGTTTTAAACTTGTTGTATGGAAAGAAAATTTTGTTGATAGTGACCGACGTCAGTTTACTAATCGATGTCATTTATGTAATGTTGCCGAGGTCGGTGAGATAACTGATGTCGGTGAAGATAATTGCTGACATCGGTGGAAAAACTGATGTTGATGTCTGTGTATTTCCATAAACACAAAAAATTGATATATTTTTTTTGAAAGAAAGAGAAATTCTGAGTTGTTTTTGGACCTCAAAATGCGACCTTACCAGCTCAAAAAATTAGATAAAAAGAGAAAAATAGATGATGGCAAGCAACCTCTAAATGTTAGATTCCTAAGAATAAATTTTAGAGTCATGGTGACTTATGCCTTAGAAGAATATGTTTGGGAATTGGGCTTTTAGAACGGGTCCTAAAGAGGAAGTCTATGATTGGTTTTGGGTTATGTTTTGGTGCTCAAAAATCTGTGTTAGGTTCAATACGTGGCCTGGTGCTGGGGCTTGCTCCCTTCACTTCACAAACCCAGAGCTGAGCTGGGCTACTTAACCAATATATACTTTGCCTATAGTTTATACTCTGCCAGAGAACAGAGTGGGTCCTCCTCTTGGTTGTGACATCCAAGTAGGATTGCCAGGAAGGGTAAGGTATCCGATAGGTGATGAAATCCTAGATGGGTCTTATCTCAAGTATGTTTAGATGTTTAATTTGATGTGAATGTGGTCTGGTTATGTAACATATGTGCACTATGATTTATTCATAATGTTGTTAATTACTAGATGAGCTAAAAATGCATTCAAGCAGGAATGAAATGCAATTATATTTTAACCCAAATTGAAATATTTTGTTTAGATGCAAACAAGTGGAGAAAAGGTTAAGAGTATGAATTTTCACTACTCTAAGATGTAGGGAAAAAGTGACAAGAAGAAAAAGAAGGATGTTCTTTTTAACTTGTGCTAATGGTTTCTTTTTGAAATAAAAAGATAGAAGAAGGATGTAAGGAGAAAATTTTTCCCTAATGAACCTATATGAAAGTTTGCTTTTTAGAAGAATGAATCCAAGGAAAACTTTAGGGGTCCCACCGGACGTGCCAAAATGTTTCTCTACATTTTTGCTAATTACACTCAGAAGAAGAAGAAACTAAAGATAAAGGGTCAAGGATTTGTACGTTACTCGGATTAAGTTGTGCACCATATCCAAGCATTGTAGGAGCTCCTCTTTGGTTGTGGAAGAAGACACCCATAGATAAGAATAAGAATTAAATAAATAAAATGTTAGAATAAGATAAAGTGGACTGCCAAGCTACGTGCTCGATCTCAGAAGCGTAAAGCTCTGTGAAGGATGACAGTCCACTGTTTATAAGTAAAAGTGTCATAAATAAAGAAATGACAAATGACTAACAAAGAGGAAAATAGATAATATGTACCTATTTCTTTGCAATCTATATGTCATAGTCACTGACATTGGTAGTTCTACCGAGGTCGGTCTGTGGATGGTGCGAACATCGGTCATACTATCGATGTTGGTCGGGGTTATGGTCAATGTCGGTCGGGGCAATGAGCCTAGGATGAGTTTCAGGTTACGATAGAGGAGTCTAGGAGTTTAAGGGTCTGTGTAGGGTTGCAAGATAGTGAATAGGGTCTGAGAGGGGACAAAGGTCGGGGATAGGTGTAAAAAGAGGATAAGAATAGAAGGAAGGCTTTTCAGCCTTTCTATGTAAGAAGTCAGGTTTGGTTGATAGTATTTAAAAATAGTAAATAGAAACTAATTACTAATGTATTCTAGGTTATTTAAATGAGAGGCAGAAGAATACGTAGCTCTGCTTGGTGAAGAACCAGAGGTGTCGAATGCTTATTCCTATTGTGGTTGGTGTCGAGGTCCTTGTATAATGTTCCAGTCTAATTTGGAGTGACTTGCATAGATTTTTTGTAGCTAGGGGAGCATTAGTCAAATTTTGATGCTTAGTCTCAGAGCGTGCACGTCGATCTACCAAAGTCTGAGGCCAGAGGAGGAGAGAGAGAGAGAGAGAGAGAGAGAGAGAGATTTGGGCCTAAGCTCAATGTTAGAACTTGGTTTAAGTAACTGATATTAGCTATCCCACTAGCATCAACTGATAGTTGACCGATGTCGGTGGCTAGAGAAAGGGTAAAAGGGCTATTTTTAGCCCTTTTCTCATTTCTCCATCTTCCAAGTGCATTTGCCATTAGAGAACGGTCAAAAGACGGGGTTATTAGGCATGAGTGTTGGTTAGGCAGTTAGAATGGAGTGAGAATAAGTCTTAAGTAGTTAGGATTGGGATGACTTAGTCTTAGGTGACTCATGGGGTAGGAAATGGTCTTAGGGCGAGGTGTCCAAGGTGAGGTGTCTAAGGTGAGGTGTCTAGGTGATGTCATTAATTTAAAATAAGTAGTTTATTTTAAATTAATAAGGTGTGTAAGGGACCAAGGGGAGTCGACACAATTTTGGTGTCTACACTAACCATTTCACTTTGGAAAATTTCAAATGCTACACATAACTCCACATAGTCTAATTCCCCATGCTATGATGTGTTATGAACTCTACACCAATTAGACAAATTTATTTCCATGATATTGATTTATGTAGCTTAGTGGACTATTATTATTCTGCATTACTGGTGGGTTTTTTGAAAGGACTGTTATATCTTAGAAAGCCAAAATTTTGGTTATAGTTTTGATTACTAGTATTGCCCATCCTTTTTTGTATATTTAATAAGTCATTGCTCAACTTTTAGACCATTATTTTTATAGAATCCAATTTAGCTTTGATGGAGTATACACCCCAAGTGATTGGTGTGTTATAATGTGTAAGATGTTGGTTTTGCTAGTTCGACTAATGGATAGTCATTTGTGCATGATTATTCAATAAATCATAACTTAAGTTTACTTGTTATGTCATGGGAGGAAAAGTGTACAATTTATTTTGATTGAATGTAAGGACATTCTAATTAATATGTATAATTGGATTCAAATATGGAAAACCATTATTTAACATTTGTCCCCTAAAGTCTGAGGATTAAACTACAGATTGAGTTTCTTGTCAATGTTGATAGCTTATTCATACACCAAGGCTAAAATATTGGTGGTGATAGATCTCATTAGGAATATTGTAGTGATATGATCCAAAGAATTTTTATACATATCAAGTACTAGATATGCTTCTTATTTTTATGAAATATTTAGCCAAGTATATATCTTTTGAAATCTTGCATTGAAGGCCTAGATTGACTCATTGGGATTCCTTTTCATACTGGTGAAATGATGATACACCAAACTTGGATTATTAACTGGACCAAATTATACAAGTAATTTTAAATGCATTCTATGAGATGATGAAACTATATTGTAATTTAAAATATCAATCATAAGCAGGATCCTATAGAGTGAATGTGAAAAGTCTGTATGCAACATCCTCATCTATGACATTAATTAATCTTAGATCAGACTTAAAAGATTTAAAATGTTCCTCTCCCATTCTTCCAATTGAGGGGGAAACTATAGGAAATTATTTCTATACATTCCTTGGTAATTTATGTTGATCTCCAAGGATGGAAATATCATATCTGACTAATCAAGGTTGAGTCATAAGATGGTTGATAAGTAGGATGTTTCTCACTAGAGAAGGTGTCTTATCTTGATTTACCTCAGGTATGATCAGTACCAGTCTAGGCCCCTTATGATTTATCAAAGGTGAAACTAAAAGGCTAGCTTGGGCCCTAGACCATTTTACTCTTCTAGGCATCTTTGATGTAACTCGTAGTGACTAACCTCTACTATTAATAAAACACACAATTGTGCCCCCATTATAGTGATAGATTTTTTTATATTTATGTGGGTTTTATGCACACCATGGAACTTGAATGATGTGGCCTCTAATGTTTTAGGATCTATATGGAAATGAAGTTCCACTCTAGGGCATAAGTTGTAGGTATGTAGTTAAAACAACCAGTTGGTAGAATAACAAGTTGAGAATGCAGGTTGTTTAACAAAGTATATGGATGGATGTGTGAAATATAAAAGACAAAATTACTAAGTGACTTATCCAAGTGAATAATTAATCTATGATAGGTAGATCTCAAAATAAACTCAAAACCTTCTTTCATATAACATGAATGTAATGATTACAACTAACTTATAGATTACAATAATCATGTAATAGGTGCATACTAGAAGAAAACACTTTAGTTAATTATAACATGAATGTAATGAAGCATAACTTAGTTGTAATTAGTTTGAATAAATTATACATGAAAAATTATATACATTATTTATATCAAAATATCTATGGTTCGGTCATAGCTAGAGTCTTGGTTGTTGAAGTAGTAAATGGAGGTGGTGTTGGAGCTAACACACTTGATAAAATGGTAGATGGAGTGGAAATAGAGTTCTTCCTAGCCTCAAAATCTTGATAGTGTTTTTATATGATACTATGTTGTGCCCTTATTATCTTCATATCCAAAATAGATGATCTATTCACCATGTTAACTAATGTTATTAACCTTGCATGCTCAACTTTTGTATCTTTGAAACTTACATGAAAGATATCCACTTATGTGGCCTTCTTCCTTGAAAATATTAAAGTATCCTAAATGTATTATTAATTTAAGCCTTGAAAAAAATTATTTAAGTTGACTAAGGCTTTGTACAACCTTTGATTAAAAATATACCTTACCACCAATTTTCTAGTGCCATCCCATGCATTCATCAACTCTAATTCCTTCAAAATTTTCACTGCTTAATTTTCCTATTAAATTATCTTTGAGACAAAAGCATGAATATATGTTATCCACTCCCTTACTTATTAGGTCTAGATGACCACTAAATTCAAGGCATTTTCTGATTCCAAGTGTGACATCAAGTCCATATGATTGAAAGCCTTATTTGGGGCATATAAAACCAAAAAATTCAAGTTAGTCTCATCCTCTTTCAAAATTTTGAAAAATTTGTTTATTAGAGTTTATTAAGAGTCCAATTGAATCCTCAAGGAGTTAATAGTTTCTAGTATTTCATATAGCCTCAAAGTTGCATTTTGAACATCTTGCTCAATTTAACATAAATACCCTATTATTCTCTAATTTTCTCCAATTCTTGATCCAACTCTTTCCTTGACTATTTAATACCCTCATGGATTGCTATCAAGGCTCCAATATGGGTATTCATATAGGACATAAAGTTAACAATAAAAAGGAACTGACCCATTCTTTTTTTTGTCTTTAGGAAAGAGAATTGACTTCTTCTCTTTCTTTTAAAATCAATCTTTACCCAACATTTTCCTCTACCTTTATTTTCCTCACTCTTGTCATGTAGCTAATATACTTATAAAATAATGAAATCAAAATGGGTAGTGTTGACTAATTTGAACCTAAGTTAAATTAGGTCAACCCCTATATAGTTAAAACTTGTTATAAGGTCTCCTAGGTTGTAAAAAGTTGTCCCATAGTCTTTAATGAGTTCAAATATTATGTTTTCATTCTTGATCATATTTGTGAGTTGGTCCTATGTAATTTTAGGCACTTTTTGGTTTATTAAATGATATTGTACACTTTAATTAGTAAGACAAGTGTTCCAAAGGCATATCCAACATCCCACATGTCATAAATAGTCAGAGAAACCATTTTGAGACTTACATTCTATACGTTCAATGTTGAACACAAGAAGATCAATTGGCAAAGTGGGAATTTTAATTATTGTATAGATAATACAATAGTTATGGTACATGTGGATAGTTTATTAGTGTCCCTTCAGATTTCCATAACTCATATCCAATCTCATATAGATTTTAAATACCCAAGAATGTCAAAAATTAACCTATCTCTCTCATCACTCTCTTGGATAGGTCAAGAAGGTCAATCAGTTTCCACTTGGTAAAAAAAAGAGGAGGTGAGTTGGAGCAAGTGCACTTGGTGGGTGGTATTACTCCATTTTTAATTTTATTTCATGGTAATAGTTAGAGGATTGGT
This sequence comes from Torreya grandis, assembly GCA_037957365.1. NCBI lineage: Eukaryota > Viridiplantae > Streptophyta > Pinopsida > Cupressales > Taxaceae > Torreya > Torreya grandis. Next base: position 4,046,377 of record JARHVA010000942.1, on the reverse strand, counting down.
GAGATGTATTTTATGAATAATCTCTAAGATTGTTAGCTTCTCAAAATTGCCTACACATACCCAATGGATTAATTTTTCTTCTTTGTTTACATTGATCCAAGAAAAATAGGTGTTATAAATTATCTTAAAAGATATGAAAATACTTATCACAATGTTTATATTATTTTTTACATCTTTGGGTGTGAACTAATAGGTAGAAACATTTTAATTTTCTAGTTAAAGACACCATGGAATTCTTGACATAGTGTTGCCGAGTTATAGAGTTTCACCTTCATGTAAATGATTTTAGGACAAGGTTAGAATGTTTTTTTTAAACCTATAAGAGTATGTTTGATCATATTATTCATGTAATTTTTGGTTTCAAAGTTTTTCTTTATGATATGCAAATCCTAGGATACCTGATATAGTCAAATAGCTTTGGAGTAGGCATCTATAGGTTTCAAGTTCAAACCTAAAGGAAGGATCAAGATATGAAAGTAAATAAAATGGTGTTTAAGGTTTTGAACCTAAATAAGATCTTATAAAATTCCATGAACCTAGTGAAAGGTAATTAGGATGATGACAAGATTCTAACTTAGCACATAGTCCTGTATCTGATGCACCTATAAGCAATCTCCAATAGTGGCCTGGGTTCAATCCAAAAGAGGCATAAGAGTGTTGAGATGAAGGTGTTTGAACTTAGTTGAGACATTAAATCAATTCTAAGAACATAGAGAAGGTCAAGATGATAATGGTGTAGACAAACCTAGGTCCATGTACATAGTTTAATAAAGTTGTAATTGAGACAACTTACCTTAATTTCTTTGAATCAAGTTTTAACCATACTCAATGCCATCTTATGATGAGTATTTTGAGATTAGTATTAATCTAAAAGTTTTATGTCCTACAAACTAAGCCTTAAATATGACATATAATCATAATACAAAGATATTAGATCAAGAGACTAATGGTTTTTAAGTTTCCAATTCAATCAAGTTTACACTTGAGATACTTAGTAACTATAGTGGTATTTGAACCAAAGTGAACCTTGAAACTATAAACCTATATCACAATAATGGTATAGGGATAAAATATTTATCTCAAGACAATATTTTAGTTCATTTAACTATGAAATGATATCAGTGACTCCAAGAAGAACTTAAGGCATGAAACACAATGTACAAACATGAACAAACACCTATAAGAGTCCCATTTTTTGAGATGAGTATCTATAATCTGCTACAATAGACACACTAGTTTAATTAAATGAATAGACATAGGTTTGATTGTTATATAAAGGTATAGAATGGGACACACACACACACACACACACACACACACACACACACACACACACACACACACACACACACACACACACACACACACGCACACACACACACACACACACACACACACACACACACACACACACACACACACACACACACACACACACATGCACACACACACACACTCATGCATGCACACACACACATGCACATGCACACGCAAACATGCACACACACACACACACATGCACACACACACACACGCATGTGTGTGTGCACATGTACACACACACACACACACACACACACACACACACACACACACACACACACACACACACACACACACACACACACACACACACACACACACACACACACACACACACATGCCACTCTTATAATTATGAAAACACATTTCCATGTTATCCCTAGATCTAAACACTCTAACTCGAGTGAAGATAGAACAAACCCAACTCTGCAAACAAATCTTGCACATTGTCAACCCTCTAAGTTAGTATTGAAGATTTTTAAGGTTTGAGGGGTCTTGGAGCATGAAAAAGTTATGAAAATTGGCACATAAAATCTTCATGACCTAATAAATCTCTCTATGGTCTCATTTCATCTAAGTAAATAGGGGAAGAGACCTATACTTTGTCTTAGATAGAGGGTACTCCTTGTCATGATGAAACTGTAGGAAGAGTGTTTGAATGAAGAGGGGTGAAATGAGAGAGCTTGGTTGGATATAAGATGTTTTTTATATGATAATTTAAGATGAAAAAATATGGGAAAGGCCTTACAATCATTAGAACCCTCAAAAGGGTTAAACACATAGTTAGACACAATCAGGGTTATATGGCCTAGAACTAGGTCTAAGCTCTACAATTTCCTAGAATAATCTAGATGACCACATGCTAATTCCAAATCATTTGATGGCCTTCAAGGTAGAGTTTACAATCTATAATATCCTTTGGTTTATTAGGTAAGTATTCTAAATTGAACTGTTTGGCCTAATTTGGTTTCAAGCCTACTTAGAATGTAAGAGAAAGTTCAAGAGGCAATTTTAAAATGCTCATACTTGTAAGAACACATTGAATGGTTCCTTAATGAGATATGGGTACTTGATCATGGTCATGAACTCAATATTTATGGAATTGGTTTAGGTGTTGGATGTCTAACCTTTATGAACTATCACTAAGAACTAAAACCTCCTAAAACTCTATCAATAACTTGATGGAGAAAATATCATTGGAGATGCATTTATGAGGGGTCAAATTGCCATGATAATTTATGTAACATGTTTATCAATCTCCTAGGCTCTATGATATCACTTTTATTGTACCATCACTTGTATGGATAGGCTAAAATCTAATTTTCTTGTAGATTGTAATGTGTTTTGTAGGTGTAAAGGAAAATTAGTGGATGAAATACATTAAAGGAAGTCAACAGGGACTTATTATAACTCCATATAATCATATATGATCATAATGATGCATTAAAGTACCTTTGTTACATAGTTCATTATTGGCAGTCTTAGAATTTACCTGTGCTATAAGAAACCCACTGGCCTAGAGGTAATCTAATATTTCACTCAATCTAGAGTAGGCTTGAAAAACTATCTATAAGGTATAATATTAAGTGACAATAGTTTTGGCATGGTTGGTGGGATTATTATCTTAGGTAAATATTGTCAAGGTAAATGCCAATCTTGATAACATCACAACTACATATGGTGTTCTACTCAGCATTTGGTGACTCCATTCAAGGTAATATCTGGTTGTAAACTAAGTTTTATCATTCCTTTGTTTATACCTCATGGTCCTTACTAGGTCAAATACTAGTAGAGGTATCAACCCCATAAACTGACTCCTTCAACATGAACTTCCTCTTGAATTTCAACATCCTTATCCTATCTTGACATTTGAAGAAAAAAAAGACTTTGCAAGACAAGAAGATCAAGAAAGTGAAGAGGAACTTGAAGACAACATAGTTAGGTAGCATGCTTTCCCATATTTTAATATTGAGAATCCCATACACCTCAATGCATATGATGATATACCTCATAACCCCACCAAGAGTGTTCCCACTTTCAATGGTGAAGGTCCTATCACCCCAAGTGAGCATATTAGGGACATCTCTAACTTTTACAACTTTCATAATGTCACTAAAGTCAACATTGTAATTAGATTACTTGTTATGTATATTATGGTAAAGGCCCTTGACTAGTATAGGACATTATCAAGAGGATGTATCACCACTTTGGGATTATTTTAGAGAGTTTTTAACCTCAAGGTTTGAGGACAAAAGTGATCACACATCATTTAATCATCAGTTAAATTTGATTCAAAGAGGTCCTAAGAAGACTATGCATGACTTCAATGATAGATTTAAAATAACTTGGTATAGGTTGCCTCCTCCCATGAGACCCCCTAAAATCTTTGTTTTCCCTATATACCTAAGGTATATTGGAACTAACATGGCCATCATGTTGCAGTCCATCAGTGGATACACTTTACGTAAAGCCTCTGATCTAGCCATTAGAGCTAATAATGGCCTAATATAAGCTGGTAAAATTCTTCCAAAAGTATATATTCCTCTTCTTCCTAACATTTCTACTACTACTCCAAGTTTTTCTCAAATCTTAAATGCAAACACCATGTCTAGAGCTACCCCAAAGATGGCAAAAGATACCATTGATTGGTAAGCAAGGTATAAAGCCTTAGAGTTTCAAGTTAGGAAATTAAATATACAATATAGGGTTAACCAAAACCCATACCCCTATTTTCAACAAGGAATTATGTTCCCACCTCAATAATATGATCAAGGGAGAGGGTAAGGCCAACTTAACTTCAATAGGCCACCCAATGATATAACCCAACTTCTACTTCCAACACAAGAATTATGGTTCTACTCCATAGTAATTTAGTCCAAGGAGAAGAATGAAATAAAATACAATACATGTATGACAACGAAAATGGAGGACAAGTCTTGGTATCTCAATGAGGACTTACTCCTTAATTGACAACAAAAGATGAGAATTTCTTGCAAATAGAAACAAATGAAGGATGTCAGCCCCAAGGAGTGAGCTAGATAAACTATCAAGTGAAATAAACATTATGTCTTAAAATAAATAACATATATTATAGATAATATAAGAGCAAAGAGGAAGGATTTGGGATATGTCTTTGGTGCTGACACAAGTTTAAGTAATCCTCTTAGAAGGCCATAAGGTGTGATTACAATTATGACAGTCCCTACAACTTATGCACCTATTCAAAATTAAAATGTAGCAAGGGTGGATCAACATGTTCCACTACCTCAAGATCAAATCACTTATTTTCCTTAAAGAATGTAAGAAAAGGTGAGTGTTCCTACTTTGAACATTATTGATTATTTAAATAGTGATAAAAATATATATATCTTTTTGAGAAGTGATCACATGCCCAATCAAAAGGAGCTTCTTCAAGAATACCTATCCCAAATCCACATGAATCCTCAACCATCAATACATTATGGTGTTTCACTCACCAATGCTATCACTCACATTATTTAACCCTCTACAAAATCTAAAAATCCCCCACCCTTCTACCTCACTCTCATTATGGGGGATAAGCTTGTTCATAATTGTATTACATATAGTGTGGCAAGTACCTTAGTGATGACCAAACTTGTGGTAGATAAATTGGGTTTGAAATATGAACCATATATGTTGGGACACAAGCCAAGTCATTGGGACTCATCAAAGGTTTAAGATTTTTATTACATGGTTGTATAAGCTTTCATATCCTTCAACATATAGAAATAGTTGATCTGCCTGCTCACTTTGTTATCTGCCTATCAAGGGATTTCACTACCAAGATATGAGGTTATCTCTCACTTGATTTGTCCTTCTGAGCCTTTAAAACAAGGTATGGAGCAAATTCAACCATTATAACATAACCATTGGCTAAGTTTGATATTTATCCATACGTAGAAACAATCTCTAATCTCAATTATACAATCAATGATCAAGAGGAGTGTGTTATGGATGATGGAACATCATCAAATATTAAGGGTATATTTTACCTTTTCATAGATTAGTATGGTGCTAACACTTATGTAAATTACTGATACACCTTAATTGAATATATTGACCTTGGCACATCATCCATGAGGAAGGTGATGGACAATCTGAAGTAAACATTGATAACTCTTTTCCACAAGCTACTGAGAGTAATTACCTTATTCAAATGCATGATGATGGTTTGAAAATCATGTTAGATAAATATAATGAGGAAAAATATACCATTATACCTATAAAATATAGAGCTGTCCATGAAGGTGACATCCATGAAGAAGAATATGATGTATGGTAATGGTTTCATGCCATAGTTTAAGAATTTGAATAGTTGAGTAAGTCAACTCCCATTCCTAATAAACATGAATATGATAGTAATTTTTTTGATGAATCTCCTAAGCATGAATTAGAGTGTCCTAACAATCATGAGAATGAGTCTCAATATATTGTCAAAGAGGCTACAAACATGAAGGAATCCAATAAGGCTAAGGCAAAATTATGTATGGTTGAGGAGTAGTCCAAACCTTAACCTAAAGTTGAATCACTTCTAGACATATTGGAACAACAAGAGAACAAGATTTATAGTCATATACATCAAGTGTATAATGTTTTAGAAGAGGGTGAAGTTGAAGAAACTTTTATGACTCCCAAGATTTAATTTGAGAGGTGTTAATTGAACATGATAGAAGTCAAGCAAACTATAGATCCAAACAAGATTCTTGGATGGAAAGATGGAGAGTTCATAGGAGCTCCAAAATTCAAACTTATTGTTAATAGAAACTTCAAATATTTTAAGTAATTTGATTACTTCCAAAAATAAGTGTTTATTGATAAGTATGATTCACATGCTGGATTGCTTTCATGGAGTAGAAATGATGCAAGAAACATTGTCTTTAACCTTGGTTGAAGCAATGGTGAATTATTATTTACCTCAAGTGTTTTAGGTCTTATACATATTAGGATAAGTGTGCTTAGATTATGTTGTGTGTCTTTTCCCTAAGTGTTCTTGAGAACACAAGTGTGCTTGCTTGGTGTGTGGTCTTGTGTGTTTGTTTCCTATTGTTTCATGTGTTTTGGTGTTCTTTCAAAGGAATTTAACTGTCAGTACAATGTATAGGTGAATATATAACCCATTGGATAGGAGAAGGTTATTGGTCTTTGGCATAGCTAGCTTGCCACCCCTAGGAAATCACTAAAATGTTGACTAATTTGACCACAAGTCAAATCAAGTCAACCCCCTATATAGTTAAAACTTGTTATAGGATCTCATAGGTTGTAAAAAGTGGTCCCATGGTCTTTAATGAGGTCAAATATTATGTTTTCCTCCTTTATCATATTTATTAGTTGTTCATATATCATGTTAGGCCACTTTTGGGGTCATTAAATGAGTTTGTATAGTTTCATATGAAGATAACTATTACAAAAGCATATCTAACATCTCACATGTTATAAATAGTTAGAGAAACCATTTTGATATTGACATTCTATAGGTTTAATGTTGAAAATAAGAATATCAATTAGAAAAGTGGGAGTTTTGGTTGTTTTATAGATTATATAATAGTAATGGCATGTGTGGATAGTTAAACAGTGTGCCTTTAGATTCCCACAACTCATCTCTAAGCTTAGATAGCTTTGATAGACCCTAGAATGTAAAAAACTAACCTCTCTCTCATCACTCTCTTGGACAAGTCAAAGAGGTCAACCAATTTCCACTTGGTATGGATAGGAGGAGGTGAGTTTCAGAAAGTGGACTTGGTGGGTGGTATTACTCCCTTTTTGCTTCCATTTCATGTTAATAGTCATAGGATTGGTGATGTGTTCTTTATGAATAATCTCTAAGATTGTTAGCTTCTCAAAACTACCTACACATCCCCAATGGCTTTAATTTTCTTCATTTTTTGCATTGATCCAAGAGAACCAGGTGTTGTACATAATCTTGAAGGATATGAAAAAAATTCTCACAATTTTTTCAATCTTGTTTTCATGTGTGGGTGTGAACTTATAGGTAGAAACATTTTATTTTACTAGTTGAATACACCATGGAAGTTTAGAGATAGTGTTGTTGATTTATAGAGTTTCACCCTAATGTAAATGATTTTAAGACAAGGATAGAATGTTTCTTTTCAACCTTTGAGAGTATTTTTTATCATATTCTTCATGTAATTTTTGGTCTTGAAGGTTTCCTTTATGATATGCAAATTTTAGGATACTTGATATAGACAATTAGCTTTGGAGTAGGCATCTATAGGTTTCATGTTCAAACCTAAAGGAAAGATCAAGATATGAAAGGAAATATAGTTGTGTTGAAGGTTTTGAACTTAGATAAGATCATAAATAATTCCATGAACCTAGTGAAAGGTCATTATGATGATGACAAGATTCTAACTTAGCACATAGTCTTGTATCTGATGCACCTATAGGCAGTCTCCAACAGTGGCCTAAGTTCAATCCAAAAGAGGCATATGAGTATTTAGATGAATATTTTTGAACTCATATGAGACCTTCAATTATTTCTAAAAACATAGGGAAAGTCAAGGTGATAATGGTGAGGCCATTATGTATAGAAGACCTAGGTCCATGTACATAATTTGAGAAAGTTGCAATTGAGATGACTTACCTTAATTTCTCTAATCAAGTTTTTCCCATACTCAATGCCATCTTAGGATGATGAATTTGATATTTGTGTTAGTCTAAATGTCTTATTTCCTATAACTTAGGCCTTAGAGATGACATCTGAGCACTTTAGGAAGTTTTTGGATCAAAAGACTCATGGTTTAATAGGTTTCCAATTCAATCAAGTTTACACTTGAGATACTCAGTAACTATAGTGGCATTTGAAACAAAGTGAACCTTAAAACTATAGACCTATAGGATAATGATGGTATGTGGGTAAGATCATAATCTCAATCTAAGAGTTAATTTCATTTAATTGTTAAATAATTTCATTGACTTAAGAAGAAACTAAGGCATGAAACACAATGTCTAAACATGAATAGACACCTACAGGAGTCCCATTTTCTTGAGATGAGTATCTATAGTATGTTATAGTAGATAGACTAAATCATGAAAATGGAGAGACACAAGTATGATTAGTATATAAAGGTATATAATGGGATGAATATATATATGACACTCTTAGAATGATGATAAACCATTTCCATGTTATCCCTATATCTAAACATTAAACACTTTGACTCAAGTGAAGATAAAATAAGCCTAGCTCTACATACAAATCCTACACAAAATTAATCCTATAAGCTAGTCTTGAAGGATTTAAAGGTTTAAGGGGCCTTGGAGCATGACCAATTTATGAAACTTGATAAAAAACATCTACATGACATAATAAATCTCTCTATGGTCTCAGTTAGGCCAAAAAAATATGGTAAGTACTCTATGTTTTATCTCAGATAGAGGGCACTCCTAGTCATGATGAAACTATAGGCAGAGTGTGTGAATGAATAAGGGGTGAAATGAAATAGATTGGATGGATTTAGTATGTTTTATATAGTATCATTTAAGATGGAAAGATTGGAAAGGCCTTAAAATCATACACACAGTCAGGCATATTAGGCCTTAAACTAGGTCTAAGCCTTACAGTTACCCAGACTAATACAAATGATGACATGATCCTTCCAAATAATTTGATGTCCTTAAGGGAATATTTTAGAGTCTATAGCATCCATTGGTTTGTAGGTAGTGATCCAAATTGATAATTTTGGCCTAATTTGCTCTCAAGCCTACTCAAAATGCAAGAGAAAGCTCAAGAGGCTATTTTAAAATGATCATACTTGTATGAAAACATTTAATGATTTCTAAATGATATATGTGTAATTGAGGAGGGTCATTAACTCAACATTTGTGTAATTGGTTTAGGGGTTGGACATCTAACCTTTATGAACTATCATTAAGAAGCAAAACCTCCTAAAACCCTATCAAGAACCAGATGGAGAAAATATCATTGGAGTTGAATTTAGGATGGGTAAAATTGACATGATAATGTTTTTAAAATATCTACAACTATGTTAAGCTCCATGACATCCACTTATTTCATACCATTACTTGTAATAATAGGATAAAATCTAAGTTTCTTATAGGTTTTGATGTGTCTTATAGGTGCAAAGGAGAATTGGTGGATGAAATACATTAAATGAATTTAATAGGAACTTATTATAAATACATATAATCATATATCATCATTTTGATGCATGAAATTACCTATGTTACATAGTTCACTACAAGCAGTCTTGGATAGATAGTGAAAGTGAGAAGATGAAAGGTCTATTTTTGGTTATTTTTAAGGTCTAAATCATGGATTAGAAGATAAAGTGACTTTGAATATGTGTCTGAACACCTCTTATATGGATTTCCTTAACTATATACTAGTCACTTTGATGACAAATGTGAAGATTAAATCTAAGAGGGCTAGTAAGTAACTTCAGATAGTGAACACAAAATTAGCTAGGGAGGTATTTGATGACTGTCAAATCTTGTTTCCAACCTCCCTAAGATATTACATATGTTTTAATACTTATTAGTTTAGTTTTAATTGGTCCAATGATGCTTCATCTTGAAGGCAATTTCAAGAAGGCTAGTTTAGGTCTCTACACCAACTTTAGGATAATAATGCAATTTTGATGGACACTTATCTATCACAACCTCCTAACCTACTTTTATAATTGATTCTCTTTAAATATAACTAGTTTCCAAGTCTTAAAACTTGGCCTTGTGACTTTTCCACTTCTTTTTTTTCTCTCCTCTCTCATGCTCTATAAATCAATCCATTTTGTCTTTTATAAGGAATCCACACCTGGTATGACAAAGCCTTAATGGTTTGAATGTTATATTTGACTATGAAATAAAGATTTGAAATATGGTTTTCAGTTCATAATCTTCTTGTATAAGTGTGTGAAGTTTTGTATAGTGGAATGCCAAGTGACAAGTATCTATCATTACCTTCTTTATACTCTTCCATGTTTGATTCAAGTATTTATCCATCTAACAAGTCACATGAAGTGTAGCTAGTGTATTAATTTATTTTTAAGTGTAAATACTAACATTATTATATATAATATAACCTCATGTTCACTAACCTTGAGCATCACAATGCATATCACTTCCACATTTGAAATAATTATGTTAGAGCAATCTAGGATGTTGAGACTAGTGTTGTGAGTCAAGTTTCATAGTGCAAGTGTATGGTAGTCTAGTGGAGATCATTATATTATATCACCTCATTAGATTATTTTACCTTCATGTTTCCCTCTATCCCTTTTCATCCAAACAAGAAAGTAGTGTAGGTGATAAGATATCAAAAGTTTAATCTAGGGAGCTAGCCCTTTAACCTAGAGGTTTACCTCTTCTATAGGAAACCCAAAGGCCTAGAGGTAATCCAATATTTCATTATATGTAAAGTAATATTAAACAAACATATCTAGGGTGAAATATTAAGTGATAATAGGTGGTTTATTTATCTTTAGGTTAAACCTCTTAGAAGCTAATGATCCTAGTTCCTTGGTCTAGTTTGGGAGTGTCAACTATGATGGGTCTAATGGTTGTGCCTCTATCTAGGTGTATTTTGAGGGTTAAGTCTTAGGATCTATATTTGGCATGGAAGGACATATTATTTTTGACTAGTCTACATTTCTAAAATGTGGCATTAGGTGGATAATGTAGACAAGCTTCTTCCTTAGAGTTTTCGTAGTGGTTATTATTATCATGGTCTAGATTGCTCTTGAGGAAGGCATGGGAGAAATTAACTAAGTATAAGATGATGTAAATTGGGTGCTTGGATAGATATTAGTAATAGAAAAAGAGGTGGAATCCAAAGGAATGGTTGTAATAATCGATGTGGAGATAGGTCCTGATGTAGGTAATGACATAGTAGGGAAAGAAGTGACAAATGGAATTATAGCAATAGAAAGGTGGTCTATGGGAGAAATAGGTACCAAAACCTTACTTAAATGGTCACTTATAAGGGTTGTCTTTATTTTAATTCCTTTAAATCTCAATAAATTTTTCTTGTTGCATTTCTTCTTCATCTACCACATCCATTGGTCAATTTCAATTGAGGGTAGTGTCTGATCACTTAGTCCCTTTATGGATTGCATTTGAGGCATTTCTACATTTGATCTTCTCAATATATCATATATTTTCCTTCTTATTTAGAGGATAAAACACTTATTTGGTGGAAAGAGGGACCTCCACATTAGATATTATGGTTTCCAAAGTTACCACAGTGGGTGTGAGGTTTTCTAAGTTGAAGAAGTCTATACAGATATGCTCTTCTTATTTCCCAATAGAGCTATCCTCTGCATGAACTATCTCTTCTATATTTTCCCATTTTATTTTCCTCAATTCACCTATGGGTGATTGAACTTGAGGAGTTTTCTCTTTTGTTTATTTTATAGAAACTAAATCTCCACTTCACCCTGCTCTTGCTCTGCAACCATCATCACACTGGGTAGATTTTCGAGGTCTTAACTTTGATCCTATGGTTTTTGAAAAGGTTTATTATTATAAAAATATAAAGAGATCCATACTCTTAGTGGTGTAATTATGTATTGTGCATTCTGAACTTTGATGGAAAGATCTACTTGAATTACCTTGAGTAAGTCTTAATTTATTCCAGTTGTCCTAGCCCTTTCCAAGACCTCAGTGTCATCTTTTACATTGAGAAATATGAAAGAATGGTCATAGGGCTCATTATTATAATGAATACCTATATTATGGACACATTGATGTATCTACCATGGGGGTACCAATCTCTATGGGGAAAGGTAGCCAAGGTATAGACTTTCTTGACATTGCCAGCTTCCTTGAAATGTTTCAAGGTGTAAAACATCCTCCCAATAGTGAGATGAGAGCCATGAAATGTGATCTTCTTGATTTTAGTTAAATATTCATCAATCCCATTCCATAACTAATAATAAATTTATTGATAAGACATCTTTTTAGGGATGTATTTTGAGAGGCATAAAGGATCAACTATGTGCCCAATGACTATTTTCATGGTGTAACCCAGATATAACCAATACTCACCCAAATACATGAGTGAATTGGTGATATTTTTAGATATTTTTAGCATATTTTCCTCATTAATTTCCATCCAAACTTGGGGATATAATTATTTTACAATTTTTAATATATTCCTTATATATGCATAAATATGAACAAATACGTAGACATCACAGATCATATTTTTTATATATTCAAAATATAGATCCTAGAGAGACCCATTGTGTATATAGATAGAACCTATGACAAAATAAATAAGGTATTACATCATATAAAAATTTCACCCTTTGAGCCTCTTATCTTTATGTAATATTAGTTTATGCAAATGAGTATTGATAATCTCTCCTAATGCAAAGGTGCACTCTGAGGTGATCAATAGGTCAATCAATGTCACCCAATTCAATTGAATGAAGTATATGCTTAGGTGACCATAAAAGAGGTTTAAAATTTCCATACTAATGTGAATTACCATCCATAATTTGATGATAGGCACAAGATTCTTGTCTTTGAGTGAAAAGGTTTCTCTAGGGAGAAACCATTTGTTCACCATCTTTTCTACATTGTTTCTCTTCCTCCAAAGGGATACACTATGAAAACCAAATGTGGAAACTAGTACTATAAAGTATAAATGCCTTTAAAATTATTCTCCTAATATGTAAGTGATGATGGTGTTGTTATTTATTGACATAATAGAGGAAACTACCATATGTAATCCTTCCCTCAAATAAAAAATCTCATAATATGTCAATTCATGGCAAGGCCTCTAGTTTAATAGTATCATAGTAAAGTTCTTGGAAATTTAAGGGAAGTAGGTCAACTACTACCTATCATTCTTCTATAGAGGTGTCTTCTTTGTAGGTGAATATGTCGATGCTTTCTATAGCTTCTCACAGAGTTGAATAATTAGCATAGGTACCACCAAATATAGATGCATAAAAAATTATATCCATATACTCTATTGAATCTTTTATATAAAATATAGATGGTGCCTAGGCACCCTTGTATAATCTAGATTAATATGCCATTATTATTTCTTAGTGTTGACTGAATTATGGATCCATGTAATGGTAGTTTGGTGCTCTCCTATGCAAATTTTAGCTTGATTGAATGTAACTAGGGATCAAATTATTAGAGGCTAGTATATGATAGAGATAATTGATAATAAATGTATGTGAATTTTGTTACTAACTCAATGTTATATCCTTTTAACATTCAAGTTCAGTTCATGCTCCATTAATCACCAATGTCTCCAAGATTGTCATATTCATTTAATTCAAACTTGACCATCTTGGCCTAATGAACATTCCATGTAAGATTATTACTCATTCAAGGGAGGGATTCCATGATGCTACTACTTTTGACACCTATCAATGTGTGGTTTAATCAGGTGTCAATGCTTGTATTCAAGCTGAATCATTTGATTTTTGTAGCCTAAGAGGTCCAAATGAAATACTCCAAAGACCATAATGTTCTTTGGGGAGATTCATGAAACTTTTATTAAAAGCCAAAACATCGAACACTTTTCCTAAAGACTA